>WHYT01014339.1:101179-182304 GCA_009806455.1 Tetrax tetrax
AAAAAAAACCTAAACAAAAAAAACCCCACTCCACTCCAAAACCACATGGTATTTATAAATGTCGTTTGTTAACTGGTAACATAACTGTTATCAATTTAAGAATCTAGTGCCAATAGCAATTATAACTTTGTTAATAATGTTCAAATGTTATCACCTGAGGAAATGTTAATCATCTGTTTAGATTTTGCTATGGGAGCAGCCTGCCTCCTCTCTCTCATCCATGCACACTTCTAAATGAGTGCCATTTGTGAAGAGAACGTGAGACAATTAAGCCAGATTTTATTATGAAGTTTCTGCCAACAAGATTTAACTAGTTTTTGATGAGATCTGATATTCCTACTGATATTTTATTAAGATCATCCTTTTGCAAAAAATTCTCCCCATGTCTTTATATAAGACAATTCTGAATTTATAATCCTAATCCCTGATCACACAGGAAAATAGATCAGGGGAGGGCTCAGCTCAGCCACTGAACTGCCCTGTGGTTTTTAAGTGCCGTGTGCTTTGCAAGCACTCACCATGGCACAGTCCTCTTGGCAAAAGGAAGAATTAGGGAGAAGGAAAGCACTTTTAGTGAACCTGGGAAAGGCAGGAGAAGTTTTATTTTACTTCTATTTGTGTTTTCCTCCAGTAGGTCTTAATATTCCGCCTATGTCCAAAAGAACACATTGCGCATTTTATGGTTTTTGCTGCAAGCTAGAGGCTTGGCTTACTCAAGGACTAGTTCCTAGAGGTGTGAAAGACACTTATGCCATTTCTCCTATCCCACATTGCCCAACCCAAATTGCTCCTGTTCCACTTCTACTCCAGGTGAGCTCTGAGATCAATGTGCTACAAATCATAAAGAGCATAAAAGCATAAAGAAGTGGTACCAGCCCTGCAATATCCCACAGTCTGCTCCAGCTCTCTTGTCCAACTGCAGCTTGGCAGTTTTCACCCCTGGTTTCCACCCACCCAGCCTAATTAAGTCATTAGCCACCAGCATGCTCCAGCTGGCCATGCCTGCTCCCAGAAAGGGGTGATGGGGTGGCAAGCATGAGGCAGGGGAGGCTGGTGGGGAAAGAAGGCAGGTCATCTCTCAAGCTGTGCTTGCACCGTGTTTGGACAGGCAATGTCCACCTTCACCAGCAACATGGCAGCCACCATGCTGCAAGCACTCCTAGAGGCCAGGTCCCATGACCAAGCATTTCTGTCCACTCCAAATCACCAAAAATGCAGGCTGGGGTATCACAAGTGGCTCTGCACCCATGAAAAGCCCCAAGTCGGGTCACTGCTTGCTGCCCCTTGTCACTTTGGCCGTGCTTCTAATGGGCTACCAGTAGTTTTTGTGAGATCACAAAGTCACCCATATTAGTTCAGAGAATATCAGGTCATAAAATAAAAAATAAGAACATTTTTAAAAGGGGGACTTCTCAGGTGGATCAGCATATTTTAAGTTAACCAGCTCCTCATACACATTTCTGAATAGGAATTGAGGTAAGCCAGGGACAGAAAAATTTCTTTGTCAGGCCTCCTGAGTCTCAGTTAGATCCTAATTTTCAAAGCACTGCTGTGGTACAACCATATAATAAAGCATTTAACAGTAATAGGAATTCTAATTAAACAAAATACACTTCACGCTGTAGCACATAAAATGAAATTGCAGAGATTAAGAACATTTGTCCCTCGCTGCCATACACAGATAATGCTTTTGTACATAGAGAATCATTGGTCACAATACCTAACATTTTAAAAACTCAAAGAACTAAAAATATAGCAAAAAAAATGATAGGAAATATTTCTTAAATCCAAACTTAGCATCTAAAATCAGAAATTGACACAAAACAATCAGTAACCATTAAAACACATTTTTACTGCAAACTATGCCAAGAAAACTATAATGTAGAGAGAATCAGAGCAGTCATCCTCACACATTTTTCACATATATGCATTGACATACGTATATGTACAATGTACATTTGTGGACAATGTATACAAATACACACATATAAAAATCAACTTCTTAAAGGCAGAATGGCATTTAATATCTCTTGCAGAGATATGGTTCTTCAGTTCAAAGGCTGGACAAGATTGGAAAATCAATGTCCTGACCTTGAAAATGCCAAGCGCATCTTGTGCTGTTCTCACATTGGTAGAAGGGAAGATATTGAACACTTCCTTGTAAACTTCTGCAGATGTCGTGGGCTTTAATTATGGTGTCACAGATAGCAGAATGTACCTGAGGTTAATACTGATTTGTTATTATGTTAATCTTTTGTTATTTTAAGATTTTAATCCTCAAATATGAGCAAAATTCAATTTTCCCAACCTCCAGTATTGTATATTGAATTTCAACATTGCAGTTCTGGGCATATGTAATAAAAAAAATAAAAATCAAAAATCATTCAGCACAAAGCTTTGAGTAAATTTTGCATGATTATGCAATGTTGTTGAAGGCAGTTGATGCTTGATATTGAATCAAACACTTCTTCCTGGAAGAGTTTCACAACTTGAATGGTGTTCCAGTGACGGATTACATGTTGAGTTATAACATGACCAGAACTAGTATTTCATGATAAATAAATGATACCTGAAAAAAAAACAAACTGAAGAGGAAGAAGAAAATATTCTCATTTTACTCTATTGTTATGAATGCTGACAGAATTTGTTTCTGTCAATGTAGATAGGTCAGGCCTCTGATCTACAGTGAATTTTGTTCTAATTTGTTTTAAGGAAAGCATCTCTTTCTTTTACACTTTCATAAGGAAATGTTAAATCCATATATCTTACTTTAATGATATTTGGCATAACGGGCCCAAATTCGAGTTGTTTTTCTCTGACGTTTATTTTCTACCAAATTGTATTCATTTTCCATTTAAATTGCCAGAAGATAATTTTGAATATGTTGTCTCCAAACCTCACATAAAACAGATGAAATGGTAAAAAAAAATAATATTTTGCATAAAATTAATCATCTTGAAATGAAAATCAAGCCTTGGCCTATTGCCTTTTAGAATAGTTCAGGGACACCATCAAAAGAACTTTTATATCTATGATGGCAATCATTAAACTATCTGTTATCTGATTTTGCACATCTAATAAATACAGATATTAAAAAAGATATTAATCAAAATTTTGTTTAGGTGATACTGAGTAGTAAAGAAGCTAAAAATGAAAGCTTTTCTTTTTTTTATTCCTTTTTTATTATATATGTATATTAGTACCATCTGGCAGAACAACAAAGATCTCTAAATTGCTGCATCCCTCTTGGTTTAAATATAATTACTGTTGAAAACTTAGCAGAGGTTTCAGAGGAAAACAAAAGAAAAGACAAAACCCAAACAATAGATAACAAGTCAAAATTCATGAAAAATATGTTGATCATCTCAGCCAATTAAACAGCTTAGCTCTGGAGCCCCCACCATAAGAAGGACGTGGATCTGTTGGAGTGAGTACAGAGGAGGATCATAAAGATGATCAGAGGGCTGGAGCACCTCTTCTATGAGGACAGGCTGAGAGAGTTGGGGCTGTTCAGCCTGGAGAAGAGAAGGCTCGCGGGAGACCTTAGAGCAGTGTTCCAGTGCCTAAAGAGAGCCTACAGGAAAGACAGGGAGAGACTCTTTAGCAAGGTCTATTGTGATAGTATGAGGGGTAATGGTTTTAAAATAGAGGGAGGTAGATTCAGATTAGATATTGGGAAGAATTTTTTTACAAAGACGGTGCTGGAACACTGGCACAGGTTGCCCAGAGAGGTGGTGGATGCCCCATCCCTGGAAACATTCAAGGCCAAACTGGACAGGGCTCTGAGCAATATGATCTAGTTGAAGACGACCCCGGTCCTTGCAGAGAGATTGGACTAGATGACCTTTAAAGGCCCCTTCCAACCCAAACAATGATTCTATGATTTATTATTTGATGTAACTTTGCCTTACTGAGAATATTCCCATTCACCTCCATATGCAGATATGTAGAGCAACTCCTTTCACGTAAAGCGAAGATATTTGGCCCTGAATTTTCTTTCTTGCTGAAAATGTCAAAAAAACTGTAATTACTGTACAGTCACCAACTTGATCTAAATTTACATCTTGTTTTCATTGAAAATGGCTTGTTATTTTCTTTTCTTCCATTTTTGTTTGTTTGGAGAAAGTTGTTTCTTTCACTTTCAGGAGGTGTGATATACTCTTTTTATCTAAACATTTCCTCAAGCTTCTGTATAAATACATTGGGTAGCTTTTAAAAATGTAGACAGACTTTGTTTTAAACTTCTGAGCTTTGTTCACGCTATTGTTTTATTTAAAATTAATTTTTTTAGACTACAGATAGATGCTGTGTCAAAAATGAGAAATACCAGAGTGAAGATTGTTTAAAAAATATTGTCACTGAGTGACTCCTCTGACCTGAGAACTGCAGCCTAATGATACACTCTCATCCATGGACTTATTTTTTTCATATTTATCAGGGCATCATTGTAATTCTATTAATTACGCTTATTAAATTGAGTGCTATGTTCTCTGCTTGGTGCTCTCACAAGTTAGTAGTAATACATAAAAATGTTTATTACTCAGTGCTTAAACTCCATAAAGAGTAGAGTGTGGCACTCCTACTTATGTCAACTACCACCTTAGTGTATAAGAGCTTTATTTGCTACTTGGGAGCTACAGAAACAATTAAGGCCAAAATGAAAAAGAATGGCAGAAGCTCTGTGGGCTAGGCATCTGTTTCATGTCCTATAAAATGTAACCTAAAAACAGTCAGCTTTTTCTGTAGTGATTATATCTTCTTTTTCTTTTAGCATGTCTTTATTAAAATGGAGCTCCTCTGCATCACTTCCTTGAATATATCTCACACAAAATAATGGGCAGCCTTCCCTGGAAGTGTCCTCTTCAGCTTCTTTAGGTGGGAAGTAGCTCTTAGAAACATAGCTTATAGCAGAGCATCAAATGCGTATACACACACAGAGGTAAGCACTGTAGCAAGATTGATCTTCAAATAGCTGCTTAAGTATTTGCTTCAACTTTATATTAACATGCTTGGAGTTAAATCCTAATTAGCTGCCTTTTTCAAGAGGTAGCTTTATCAGAGATAATAACTAAATAGACTTCTTACCCACATGATTTATTTTACTACAAGGGATGCAAAAAGGAAATCTCTTCTTGCCATTTTGAATTCTCTAAGTTTTTCAAATACAAAATCTGATGCTTCAGATCTTAGTAGTTTCTGTCCTTATTGTGTCTGTTAACTGTATATTACAGCACCATACAGTTCCTTTAGACTAAATAAAATACCAGAAGAGAACAGCAGCAGGTGACCAGAAGGACAGATACCCATGCAGAGGGACAGCAGGATCATAGCATAGTGGAATGCAACCCATACATGATCAGTCCCCCTTGTGCTCCAAAATGAGCAGTGTGTGGTCTTCATTTTGTTATTCACTCACTGCGCAGTAGGAAGGAGGAGCAGAGGCTGTAGGTGAGACTACTGGTCACAAATCCTTGGTGATACAGGATGCTTTGCCCACCTTCTTCAGCAGCAGCCAGAAGTGCAAAATAAGCACATATCATGTTTTGGGTTTGGGACATTTTGTGTGGTGCAAGAGAAAAGGAAAATTGTTCCTTGCTCTGCTCCTGAATCACCGCAACACAATGGTCAGATTTTGCCCAAGCTGAGCAAAAATATCCATGGATGTAATTTATTATAATATTTTCTATCTGTCCTGAGCTAGCCATGTGAAGATTTTACATCATTCTCAGACCCAACAGTTTCTCTTTCTAAGAGTAATTAATGTATAGGTATACCTAGTATTGGCAGAAAGACCCTAATTCTCTGTAAAATCCAAGGTGTCTTAAACATTCAGGATATTATGTTGCTACTAAGCTGTTAGATTTAGGTCAATGTGCTATTCCTTTTGAGATTATAAAATTAATCTGACCTGGATTTTGATAATACAGGGATTTGTCATAACAGTTCCAATAGCTGCCAAGCTATAATCTATCAACACGAACATGTCTGGACACTTTGCTTTTTGGGTATTCGATGGAGATTGGGGAAATAATTTGAAAATTATTTGCAACATGCTTTCAAACAATGATTTATATAGCACATATATAGCAATTTAGAGGCTGAAAGACTTGGGGCTGTTCAGCCTGGAGAAAAGAAGATTCTGGGGAGACCTTATAGCAGCCTTCCAGTATCTAAAGAGGGCCTATAGGAAAGACGGGCAGAAACTCTTTGGCAGGGCCTGTTGTGAGAGGATGAGGGGTAATGGTTTTGAAATAGAGTGAGGTAAATTCAGATTAGATATTAGGAAAAAATTGCTTACAATGAAGGTGGTGGAACACTGGAACAGGTTGTCCAGACAAGTGGTGGATGCCCCATCCCTGGAAACATTCAAGGCCAGGTTGAATGGGGCTCTGAGCAACCTGACTTAGCTGGAGATGTCCCTGCTCTTTGCAGGGAGGTTAGTCCCTTCCAACCCTAATGATTCTATGATTCTATGATTTCATGGTATGGAAGCTATAATTCACAAAGCTTTAAGACACAAAAATGAGAGTAAGAATGGAAGGGCAAAAATATAAAGGGTATAGAATTATAGACTTAAAGAATAGTTTGGACTGGAAGGGACCATTAACGGTTGAATCTTCATACTCCAGCCTCTGCTTTGTTTTCTGTGAAAACTAGGAGTAGCTATTTCACACCATTAAACACCAATGAAATTTATGGTGATAATTAAGTAATAGTTGCCATAAACAAGTGAGCATGTAAACTATTCTCTAAGTTTGCCATATTTGAGCTTAATATTACAGTAAGATCTATTTCTTATAGAGTATTGAACTTACAATTTAGGATGAAGCGGAAGAAAAAATGGCACAACATACTGAACTAATGAAGATGAGAAAGGAAAACCAACTTTTCATATATGTTTACTTTTCTCATTTTATTGGAATTAATAATGGTTTCACAAAGCTTTCACTGAGACCTGATGATTACTATAGCAAAAGATCTGATCCACATTAGAAGGTAAGATTGTCAAACTCAGCATTTCATGTATATTTGTAGTTCTTTTTGTTGACTGCAAACCTAATTTCTTACTAATTTGTTGCCAAGCCTCTCATATTAATGAACCCATGAATGGCAGCTGAAGGAAGAAAACCCATCAAATGCGGTGAAATTCACAGTAAATTGGCCCAGGTTGGCATTACTCCACAAGTCCCACAGCAATAACTGTTTTTCCCAGGTGTAAGAATTTGCAGTACTTCAAAGGTCCAAGATTTTCATTCACTAGGAACCCAGCCAAGGGCTATACACTGCATTTGTATGTATTTTATGTGAATTTATTTGGCAAAATAATAGACAGGAACTGCTACTGCACTTGAAGACTTAAACATTTATGAAATGGCATGTAACTTATCTGTATAATTTTGTCTTCCAAATCAATGTTAAGGCTACATGTCCAGCATCAGTCCCTTTCTTACAACTAAATACATTTTCAGCTGTAGAGATCAGATCTTCCTAAATTTTTTTTCTCAGTTGAATTTTATTTATTCATGTGTAACACTAACCACAGAGCTTCAGGGAGTTTTGCTTTATTTCCAACTCAATATATTTCAGTATCTCTTTCATCAGGCTATTGCTGCAAATACAGACAAGTGTAACTGCAGGTATAGAAAATGACCCGATTTAATGTGCAGAAACCAATCGCTTTTCTAACTGTGGGAAATCATGCTGCTTACTCTAGATGCTAAGATTCTCAAAAGTGAGAGCACTGTCTGCCTGAGTAGATTCACATCTTGCTGCAAAGCCATGGGGGGCCAGAGCCACTTGTTTCAGAGAGTTATTTTCAGATGTGCACAAAGCTGTTATATATAGGATGCAGCTCATCACAGGATATAATGTAAGATATAAACTGGATTTCTAAAGGGTTAGAGACCCAGAAAATATGTACTGAATCTACCCTCAGCACATCTTTTATTTTCACTAGACACTGCCTTTCAAATGTTTAGGATGTACTCCTCTGGGATTTTCCAGTGTAGATGCCCCAAACACATAGGTGATGTAAAGGAGTAATATATATGCTAAGTGAGACTTTCCTTTGCAGAGAAGAAAAACTGTCTCCTGGGGACATAATTTGGCTGTAAGAGGTATCCATATGCAGCGGATGACTTTGAGGTAAAAAGAACAACAATGAAACACAAATTGAATGTTTTACCAAGAAAATGCATTCTATAAGAATTTCAGAGCGCTAAGGATTTGATAGCAGTGTTTGGGGATTTTTCTGTCCTTTACGTATTGCAAAGGCCATGTATTATGGAACTGTTTTTTTCATTTCTTGGGACTGTTTAGTGCAAAATAGAAAGGAAATATCAAAATGCCAGCAAGGACACCTCAGACATGGGGAACTGCAATTTTTTAACTTATTTTCACTACACTCTTGCTCTCACTTGTTAAGCAGTTACTAATACTTCTGATTATAATTCACCCAGAGTTATACTTTAAAGAACTTTGAAAATTGCTCCCTCTGCAAGGTCTGCTGTATTTGAGGAGCCATTTCACCATTTCGTATGCAGAAAAATCACCTATGTCTTGTATTGTATTAAGTACTCTAATGCCCTCACAAAGCATATTTTTGGTTTTCATTTTTCAGATGAGCAGGTCAAAAAAATTACTTCTTTAATTACCATTTTAAAATCCGCATTGAAGTGGATCAAATGTCTATTTGCTGTATGGCACTCAAACCGTACAATTTTAATACCAATCTATATTGCAGAACATTGCAAGCATGGTATTATATCCAAAATACCAATAACTTCTATAGACAATAGTAGCCTTAAGATGCACTCACAAAGGTTCTTTTTAAAAATTTTTATTCCATGGTTTTACTCCATGGCTAATAAAATTATGCATAATCACAGCACATCAAAAGATGCAATTACCTTAAATGAAGTACTCTACCATAATACAGAAAAAAAAAAACAAAAACCCAACCAGACAATGTTCCACATTAAAGCCATTTTAGAAATAAATGCAACATTTGAGGGAAGGAATTTGTAAACTACCAGCTTGGCAGACATGGAAGGAAATGGCCTTCCCAAATAAAAATGCTTGAAATCTACTATTTTTCTCACCACAAGAACCTACTAAAGTGATAATAGACATCTCTGTCACTTGTTCTTCATTACATACCGTTGATGTGCTGGTTTATGTTTTGCTGTGCTTTCTTAACTTACTGTCTTTCCCTTTTCTTCTGCAGAAAAGAGGAGTTATTCACAGTTATACTTTTAGTCTCTCATCTTATTTTTGACAGAATGAAGAGGGCAGGTATATCTGTCCCTGCAGGACAACTTCATATCTTGGAATAGGGGAAAAAGTGGGCTGATGATGTGACATCTGGCTTTCTCTTGATCAGGAGGATAACACTGATTTCCCACTTTGGTATGTAAGGTTAAAATAGTTCTGGAGACATTTTTAATAGAGGCACATGAACTATTTTAATGTACCTTGCATCTGACCACCAGTACTTTCGGGAAAATGCCTAAAAAACTTCACTGAACTCCCACAGCTTCCCAAATATGATAGACAGTGGCTAGGCAACTTCATCTGCCAGTTCCCTCAGGATGATTGGTTATATCTCCTCAGGTCCCATGGACTTGTGCACCTTCAGGTTCCTTAAACGGTCTCAAACATACTCTTCTCCTACAGTGAGTGGTTGTTCATTCTCCCAGTCTCTGCCGTTGCCTTTTGTGACTTGAGCAATGTGGCTAGAGCACTTGCCGGTGAAAACTGAGCCAAAATTAATTGAGTACCTCAGCCTTCTCCATGTCCCAGATAACCAGGTCTCCCATTTCTTTCTGGAAAGAGCCTTAATGTTCCCTGGTCTTCCTTTTATCCTCAATGTACCTACAGAAGCTTTTCTTGTTGCCCTTAACGTCCCTGGCCAGATTTAATTCTATCAGGGCTTTAGCCTTTTAACCCGATTCCTGGCTGCTCAGACAATTTATCTGTACTCCTCCCAGGGGAGTACAGTGTCCTTGCCTCCACCCTCTGCAGGTTTGCTTTTTGTCTTTCAGTTGGTCTAGGAGCTCCTTGTTCATCCATGTAGGCCTCCTGGTGCTTTTGCCTGACTTCCTCTTTTTTTGGCTTGCATCACTCCTGAGCTTGAAGGAGGTGATCCTTGAATATTAACCAGCTTTCTTGGGTGTCTCTTCCCTCCAGGTCTTTATCCCGTAGTACTTTGCCCAGCAGATCCCTGAAGAGGCCAAAGTCTGCTCTTCTGAAGTCCAGAGTAGAGAGCTTGCTGCACACCCTTCTCACTGACCTAAGAATCTTGAGCTCCACCATTTCATGGTCACTGCAGCCAAGGCTGCCCTTGAGCTCCCCATTCCCCACCAGGCCTTTCCTGCTGGTGAGAACAAGGTCCAGCATAGCACCTCTTCTCGTTGGCTCCACTGTCTCTTGGAGAAGGAAGTTATCACCGATTCATTCCAGGAGCCTCCTGGATGGCTTCTGCCCTGCTATGTTGTCCCTCTAACAGACAGCAGGGTGGCTGAAGTCCCCCATGAGGACAAGGGCTTGGGACCATGAGGCTGCTTCTATTTGATTATAAAGGGCCTCATCCGCTCAGTCCTCCTGGTCAGGTGGTCTGTAGCAGACTCCCAGTATAACGTCACCTGTCCCTGCCCTCCCTTTAATCCTGACCCATAAGCTCTCAGCCAGCTCCTCATCCATTCCAAGACAGAGCTCTGTGCACTCCAGCTGGACCCATGGTTTCTTTCTTAAAAGTAGCAACTAAGAGAACCTTATGAAGTGAAGATAAGGTTAGTTTTTCCTGCATGTAGTAATTTGCACTTACTGATAGTGAATGACATTTGCCCTTTCATTTGCAGGCGTGAAGCACTAGAGGAAGTTTCTGCAGGTCTTCCTGGGAGCTTTCAGTGCAACTCTTCTGGATGATTTCGTACAGCCTTCAAAGGACTAGTGCAGAAGGCATCTAGTTGTTTTCCCAGCATCTCAGGTTTCTCTACAAACATAAACTTAGACCATGGCAGTTACTGAATGTGATTAAGAAAGCTTGTTATATTATAAGGGAGTGCAAGCCCTGAAAAAAAAGTTTGTAAAGCTACGTCTGTACTGTTCCTAACTATGCTGAAATGATGGTGACTTTGTCTTTTACTTCAGATTTTTGATTCAAAGATATATATTGTGCCTTTTATATTAAACAACTTACTCTCATATTTTTCATTTTCTTTAAAGATTTATTTATACTAAATTCCAGATGAAAAAATTTCCAAAGTTTTTCTTACTCCAGTTATATACGTAAGTTTCATAACCATTTCTTATCAAATCTGTATTTTATATTTCTCTAATATTTGTTATAGATCCTGGATCTCCTTGAAATGAAGATCTTCAACCCAGCAGATGAAGGATTTTCATGAACTTCTCCAAAAGTTCATGAGTGAACTTCTACAAACGTTGCTGGAAATCATTCTTTGTCTCATTTATTAATTGTCTGTGCTTGTTATTGTTTTTTTTTTTTATTCTTCAGAGAGTCATGATGTACTTTCCACTCCTGCAATAAGGAAGGACATTACTCAGGAAAAATCAGAGATGCAAGTTAAATCCATCAGCAGTCTGCATGAAGTTTTGTGTAAATCATCAAGATTACTATCAAGTAATAGATTACTAGTAATCAAGATACTATTCCTGTTTCTATCACTATACTAATTATTTGTTTCTCTAATGTTGCTAGTAGATTTTCTGTAGAATGAGAATTTTAGTCATGATCTGCTCAAGTTCTTTCATTCTTAATGACTCATTTCTCCAGTTTAAGTGGAATAGCCATGTAAGTAGCTTCATCATAATCCAGAAGAAAGATATATAAATACTTCTATGTGTATGTGGCTCTAGGTTCCCATGCTTGAGCAGTGGATTGGAGCAGACGACCTCCAGAGGTTCCTTCCAACCTCAACCATTCTGTGACGTGTGTGTGTGTGTGTTATGGATAAAAATATACATATATACATGCACTTATATAATTATATTATTTTTTTTACCTTGAAGGCTATTGAGCACGCACTGTTAGTTCTCTTATGATGTATTGAATATCTTCTATTTAGACAAAGAGCTTAATTAATCTCCATGAAATAGCTTGCATAACTTTCAAAGCATCATTTGGAATACACACCAGTAAGCAAAATCTAAGTGTGACCCTCTAGACTAAATGAAAAACAAATCATTTTTTAAATTATTTCACTTTTTTTCAAAGTAGTTACAGAGCATTTTGAGGGAAGGTCTCACACTTTATCTGAGAAATTAGCATGACCAGGTGCCTCTCTGCATTATCTGCACACTAATGCAGGCAGGATGGGGAACAAACAGGCAGAACTGGAGGTCTGTGTGCCACTGCAGGGCTACAGTCCCACTGGGATTACAGAAGAACAGTGGAAAAGCTCACATGGCTGGTGTGCTGCAGTGGATGGGTACAGCCCCTTTGTAACGGACAGACTAGGACTATGGAAGAATGTGGATGTGAAAGAGCAACAGGAACACATGGAGCTCTGCCTGAGACAGGTGACCAGCTGGCTAGGAGTTTATGGGTCAGGATTAGAGGGCAAGCCAATATGGATAGCATTGTGGTAGGTGTCTGCTACAGACTAACTGATCAGGAAAACATAGATAAGGCTTCCTTAGCCGGCTGCAAGAAGCCTCATATTTAGAGACCCTGGTCCTCATGGGGAACTTAAATCACCCAGACAATCTGGTGCAAGGACAACACAGCAGGACACAAGCAACCCTGGAGGTATCTGAAGTCAAGTGATTAGTAATTTCCTAAGACAGGTGGCTGAGGAGTGGATGAAGGAAGGTGCTCCATTGGACCTGATACTTGCAAACTTACCCCTCATCCTATCGCAACAGGCCCTGCTAAAGAGTTTCTCCTTGTCTTTTCTATAAGCCCCCTTTAGGTACTGGAAGATGGCTATGAGGTCTTCCCGGAGCCTTCTCTTCTGCAGGCTGAACAGCCATACTAACTCTCTCAGCCTGTCCTCATAGGAGAGGTGCTCCAGTCCCTGATCATCTTTGTGGCCCTCCTCTGCACTCACTCAACAGGTATACATCCTTCTTACATTGGGCGCTCCAAAGCTGGATGCAGTACTCCAGGTGTGGTCTCACCAGAGTAGAGTAGAGGGGGAGAATCACCTCCCTCGACCTGCTGACCACGCTCCTCTTGATGCAGCCCAGGATGCCGTTGGCCTTCTGGGCTGCAAGGGCACATTTCCAGCTCATGTTGAGCCTCTCATCCACCATCACTCCCAAGCCCATCTCCTCAGGGCTGCTCTCAATCTATTCTCCACCCAGCCTGTATTTGTGCTTGTGATTGCCACAATCCCTGTGCAGAACCTTGCACTTGGCCTTGTTGAACTTCTTGAGGTTTGCACAGGCCCACCTCTCCAGCCTGTCAAGGTCCCTCTGGATGACATCCCTTCCCTCCAGCATGCCGACTGCATCACACAGCTTGGTATCATCGATGAACATGCTGAGGGTGCACTCTATCCCACTGTCTGTGTTGCCAACAAAGACGTTGAACAGGGCCGGGCCCAACACAGACCCCCGAGGAATGCCACCCATCACCCGTCTCCACTTGGACACTGAGCACAACTCTACGAGTGCATGACCATCCAGCCGATTCCTTATCCACAGAGTGGTCTGTCCGTCAAATCCATCTCTCTCCAGTTTAGAGACAAGGATGTTGTGTGGGACATCCTTGTAGGTGTCAAATGCTCTGAACAAGTCCAGGTAGATGATGTCATAAATCATAATTTTCACTTAATTTTAATATTTTGAAGAAGAATAGTGTCAAGACCTATGCCTCAAGAACAGCACATAACACAAGAAATTTTAATAAAGACAAAGACAATGCACACAGCAGCATTTTGACAGAAGAAAATACATTTGTCAGAATGCATTATAGTCTTATAACTTTGAACCACAGAACATGACTATACCCAATATTAAACATAATCTTAAAACAAAAGGAACAGCTCATCATACAATGTTATCTTCGTTTTAAGTTAATCACAATGTATGTCCTCAAATCTGGGAGGCTGATGTTGTTCCACTTCTCCTTACTGCAGGTGGAAATCCAATAGCCACATGGTGATTAAAACCATAATAATCACTTAGAATCTCTACGAATCTGTGACAGTAATAGTTATTTTTCTCTGTTATATAGTGAAATGCATTGAAGTAAATTACAATAGCCTGCAGAAGAGTAGCTCTCCTAAAAAATAAATGAAAAATATACGTGTATTGGTTTTCTGTACACATCATTATACAGCTCTAAAGCAGATCACAGCAACCAAGGCTGAAGTGATACTGTCACTCTAGTTGTCCCTTTTCGTTTTCTCCTAATTTTCCCTAATACCTATCTTTGGGACCAATATTTCCCATACTTGGTGTCTGTTTAAAGCATCAATGTTTTTCTATAGTGTGTGCAAATATAGTTGTTTTTTAGGTATGTGACAGTGAAAACATTTCTCTCCTGGTATATTCCGAACAGAAATGTCATGCTCAGACAAACTCATTACTCAGAAACTAGAAGCTCCAATAAAAAGGAAACTAGCTTGTTTCTTAAAGGCCACTGTTATCAAGGATGTAGTATTTTCTGCATAATAATTGTTTAAATTATCTGCTTCACCATGGATAAAAGTTTTCTTCTATGATTGAAGGCCTTTTCGTGCTCAGTGCTCAGCGGTTGGAGAAGCACAAGGTGTTCAGATTTATGGATTAAACTCAGCATAACAAGATTCAGTTGAAAGACCATTATTTTATGGGAGGTACAAAAATCTAAGTCTGCCAATGACCCAGTGTCTCTGGCTTTTCTAAATTTTGCCAGGAGAGCTAGGACATCAAAGAGCCTTTAGCAAAAAGGATTATTTAAAAAAAAAAACACCACCACCACAAACGCATTTCAAAACAAAACATAGCAAAATATTTTCCTCTCATTTTATTTTTCCCCCTCAATTTAAAAAATGTCAGAGATGTAGAGACCGGGAAGAATTCATGTATTTCTACTCTGCTGCAATGTGAAGCATTCAAGGTAGGCTTCCACTAGAGTTTTTAGGAAATTTGTTTTGGGCAAAGAGTGATGGCATAGGTAAACCAAAGGATTTACCAGCTGCCAGTTTAGCTATTTGGTTTCAGAAGTGTTGCAGGGGAAAAAAAAAAAAAACAAACCCCAAACCCAAACACCAAAACAATTGAACAGAATTTAGGGAAGCGGCAGTCAGACCAGTAGCCTGCAGATGGCTTACTGTAGCCTCAGAGTTAAAATGTGACAGCCACAGAAGAGGGAGATTTGGAGATAATAATTCACTGAGAAGGCTTCATCCTACAGTTTGAAATAATTGTTTAAAGTCCTGAACTGCAAGATGGAGAGTGGGATTTTATTTTTCCCTTGTGTTAGAAGTGTTCAGCCGAGACTTTCAGATGGGGAAGCATTTCCCCCTGCGATAATCTCTGGTGAACATACAAGAATGTTCTGAGAAAATGTCAAAATGTGATTCGTGGCTTTTTAATGCTCCCACTTCCTTGTTGGCCTGAGTTTTAGTTTATTGTTATCAGCTTAGTTCATAACTCCCAGCTGCATCAGATGTTCTCAGATATACTTTCTGACACTCATTTTGGAAACCTCTATAATTATCTGTCATGCACAATTAGGGACCACAGTGTGAAAGGTTAGACTTGTTTCTCATGAGATTTTTTAACAGCAAAATTCCAATGTGACGTCAAGGGAGGGAAATGATTGTTTATAAAGAAAAGCGAGGCAAAACAAAAAAAAAATGATTATGTCATCTCACTGAATCTTAAATGATTCAGTGGGATTTCTGAAAAGATTCTATTAGTAAACAAATAGAAATAGAAATGTTTTTGTGACATTTTAGACATGGTTTTGATTTAAAACAGACTCCATAGTCCTTGGCTCTTTGCATTAATGGCGCACCAGCCAGCCTCTCTTGTTTGATGAAGGACTGCAAAAGCTGGCTGAGAGCAATTCAAGGACATAATTATGTCACTGTATGAATTAAATCTCACCGCTTCTATTCCCAGAAAATCTGACAAGCAACGAGAGCAAGGGGAGCTGCACAGAATTTTCAGTGAAAGAGTGTGTTCACTTTTGGAGCAGATATTTTCAGCACATTTGGTTTAATTCATTGTCATGGCCTAAGAAATAAAGGCTGACAACAATGAGAATAAAGTTGCAATAAAAGTTAAACAAGAAAAATACCAATTTGCATTGTCCAAAGCAAACATGGGTATTAAATTGCTATGCAGGGTTCAGACCTCTGCTGTAAACTCATTGAAATGAGGCTGGAAAAATGAAACTTACTCATGTTTTAATTTACATGTTGCAGAACATTGCAAGCTGGTAAGCCAAACAGAGCCATGTTGAAATCAAATACATTAGTGTGCGGACCTTAAGGCAATTTTCATAGCTACATCTGAGTCACTGAGGCAGCTGGGTCACTCAGTGAAATTAAATATAGTAAATTAAAGGCACTAGTAATTGGCTTTCTGTACTTATTGCTCTCTCTCTTTTCAGTGCATCTGAATATGCTCAGGATCAATTTCGTAAAATCTCTTTTGGCAGAATTCCTGTTCTCTTTCTTCTGCCTTCCTGTAAAAAAGGACCTTAGTGAACAACAAAAAAAAACATATTACAACTAGTATTAAATGAGATATCTATGCAAAATGGTTCTTCAGGGGCTCTCCTGTCCCTGTATTATTTGTTTGCTTTTTTTCACGAGCATCTCAGAGGATAACGAACTGATTGTTATGACCTGAATGGAATCTCTGTATTTATTTATTTTCATACATTTGAGGCAATTTTTTTTTTCTTTTTCACTGCCTCAGTAGAAGTTGGTAATGAAAACAAACATGTACAAATGAAGGCTATCTTTCCGATACTCAGAAATTTCTTTGACTTTAATAACTGGCCAAAAGCAGTAATCGCTGCCATGATTACAATAGCAAGTTAGAAGTGCTCCTCTTCCATTTACTTCCATCTGACACATCTGTTACCAGTATAATCAGTCCTCCCTTGCACTGTCCAATTACCCCCCAAGTGGCCAGGTAAATCTTAACAAGTTAATTGAACGTTGATACAGCAACAACCCAGAAAAAATAAATCACCGGTTTTGACCATTAGGATCTTCACAAGTGTGAGCGATCAATTGCAACAACGGCCAACCTGCCATCCCAGGAAAGGTAATGCCACCATCATCCGGCCCTTCCCCTCTTTCTCAGCCCGCAGCAACTGTTTGTCAGTAAACTTGGGTACAAACTGAAGTCCTCAAAAGGATCAGCTCCAGAGATGCCTGCCTAGCACTTGCACTGTCTTGGCAGTGCTCAGTTTGTTCGAAAGACAAGGCAACCAAGAGGCTGGCAAGGCAGTATTAGTGCCACTGAGACATATCTGTCTCAGGGAGGGAAGCTCCCTTCTGGATTTGGAGGTGCGAGGAGATGTTTTAAGGTGCAGTGGACATCATTTAACAGGCCTGTGAGCAGGGAGGTCGTGTGAACTCCTTCCCAGCAGCTCGGCTAGCTCCTCACTCGGTTATTTGTAATTTATACAGAAAGGGATAGTGAAGAGAAAGTTCAAAATGCTCCTTAGAAGAGCATTTCGTATGTCACAATGAGCATGTCTCTGAAAGTAGCCACAGCTCTAATAGGGTGGCATAAACACTGACTGAAGACAAGCCTTAAAAAATTCGGCAAAAAGTAAGTGAATTAACAGACAGCCAAATATCCCCTCATTTTTCTTCTTTTCCTTTCTGTTCCTGCATACTCCTGGATTTCCACACTTTCTGTGGGAACTCTTAAAACAAATATTTTGTTAAAATATAAGACTTCAAAACTGCTTTGCTTGCTCCTAGGCTGTGCAGCAGTGGTGGTGGATGCTGCATCTCCCTGGTAAGGAAGCATTTGTTAACCTCCAGAAAAAGTATTCTGTGGCATGTCTCAAGACCAACCTCATCTGTCAAACAGAGCATGGTCTAGGGGGATTATATCCTGGACTTTACTATTCAGCATTATAAGGACAAGGCAGGACACCGAAGCTTTCACCACATGACAGGTAAAAGAAGACAGCATCATAACCTCATCTCTGGACAGTTTTCATTGTAAACAAGAGCCTTATCTCTTCCTGATTTTTAATCGGGCTGCTAAAATACATTAGTTCTTCCAAAATACCCTGCCTTACTCCCATGAAGCCATTTCCTTCACACTGCAAGACTTAACATATTATGCGGCCAGCTTTGAATACAAAGTCTACCTTGCTCCTCCTTGATAATGCCACTCAGAGCAACACTAGTTCTTTACATTTCAAGGAGAAAAGGAGACTTTACATCATTAACATTGGGCTAATTACTCCAATCAGCCTTACCACACTTCACAAAGAAAGGATGTTCTTGCCATTTATAAAATAGATAGATTGAGCTGATACCAAAGTGAATCAATCAACACGTCAAAAGCATGCAGAAAGTGAAAGACCCACATCTAACAGATTTAAAAGCCCTTTCATAAACAAGAAGGATCCTCGTTATCTTTCCCTTAATGGAATATCAAATGTTACTGAATGCACAATGCTTCTGACAGTTTTGCATTAATTCCTCCAATACTTGCTGGAAAGCAATTAGATATTAAAAGCTCTTTTCTTTTCTTTTCTTTTCTTTTCTTTTCTTTTCTTTTCTTTTCTTTTCTTTTCTTTTCTTTTCTTTTCTTTTCTTTTCTTAATATGTCTTTTATAATAGCTAGGGAAAACAGAATGATTTATGTTACTTCATATACAAAATGAACTGCAAAAGATGTGTCAAAAATTTCTAAGAACCACAGTACAATACCACAAAACTGAAAACTTTCACGAGAAAAGCAGAGGGAAAAAAAAAAAGCAAAATTAAAAAAAAAAAATTACAATGGTAAGATTATAATTTTATATATCCCAAATGCTTCCTATATTATTCTTATCCCTACATTGCAGCAGCAGCTTTCAAGTGGTCAGCTCAGGTTCTGATAAGCATCCAGCTTAACATAGACTGGTCTACCCTGTTCTCTAACTGAGCCAGTACTGATATATCTCAGTGCCTACAACAGCTGATGGAAGCCAGGTCAAGTGCTAAGACCCTCATTGAAACCAGTTCTGTCAGCCCAGCTGCAACGGATTTGTCCATGGGAAAATAAAGGCAACACAACAATGAGCCTTCTAAGACTCAGAGTACCCATCTGCCTAAGTACTGGAACTGTAGACTTAGAAATACATATGGAGTTTGCTTTTCGGAACAAAACAGGTTCCTGTTTTCCTGGGGGATACAGGTCGCTAGAATGGGAATAGGTAACTCACTCCTTCATTCCAACTGTACAAATATTTTGCTTAAACAATCTGATTGTATCCCTTTACAATATTTTACCTCTTTTTATTTTTGCATGTGCAAATTTCTCCTCACTTTCTATTTCTTTATTAAGTAGAAAAGGTGAAAGAAAAGGCTTTTAAAATGACCGAAAGTGCATGGACAAACGTAGAAAGGACTCCAGTGGAAAAAAAAAGTAACATGTAACCACATCAGGAAGACAGCACTTTAAAGTAAGGTAGAGTTGCTGAATCAATTATATTGCCAAATTTAAGTCTCATAGCTGATAATTTCCAAGAGATTGACTCAGTAATCTTTCCAGTATTTTGAAATATAATGGTTCAATGTTACATTTCTAATGCCGCCGCCCTCAGAATCATTTCAGAGGAGGCAAAAATGCTTCATGGGCATCCCTGGCTGACTGTCAGACTGCGGTCCTGCATGACTGTGCCCCATTGTGTTTCTCTTCCAAGGATAACCACGTTGCTTCAGACTCCTGAGCTGTCAGAGAGACACCCTGAATTATCAATGACTTCCCTCTCTCTCCTTCTCCCTCCCTCCTCCTTTCTTCCAGAGCCACTCAGTTGACCTGACAGGATATTTCTCTTATTCCTAGGGGAAACGCGTCTGGTTTACTTTCATATGAAACTGCCAGCCTCAATTCATCTGCCCACTACACTGCAAGTAATTTGGTGCATTTGCTTCCAAGAAAGGCATTAAACCAATTTAACTAACTCAACACATTTCTCTAGAGGAGGACAACAGTGAAGTAGAGGAAAAGCCCTCTCCCCTTCACTGCCATTCTCTGGCAGAAGGGTTTGCTGGAGACAGGGGGAAGACCATGCATAGATTTGGGGCAGAGGCTAGAGCAGCATGAACACTTCCAACTCACTTGATCCTAAGCTGGGCATAGCACTCAAGTCTTCCCTTCACAAACAAAACCATGTCTAGATCTCAAAGGTCGGTTCCAGTCTGCTGGCATATTAAAGTTATTTCAAAGGTACTGAATACAGCCACCTCTTCTAAACTAGCTGTCATGACCTGTTAAAGTTAAAACATTGAAGAAGACTGCTTTTTTTTTTTTTATGCGGAGAATTGTGGGAAAGGCTGGAGGATCCTTTTCAGCCATGCTGCAGCATTAGAAAACTCTGAGGTCTGTGTAGCCAAAAGGCAAGGCCATTCAAGGAGAATGACAAGAAAGAATTCCCTTGTCAGCCTCACAGAATAATGAAAGTATCTGGGTATGTAGCCTTAGTGAAGCTGTTAGAGATTTTCTGAGCTGTGTTATTACAAGAGTATGTCCTCAATACAAGGACTGTAACTCATAATTCTGAACATGAGAAAAAGAAGATCAAGTGTACTTATTATGGAGTTGTCTAGTAGCATAAGAGATGTGTTCTTAAAGAATCATAGAATCATTTAGATTGGAAAAGACCTTTAAGATCATCAAGTACAACTATAAATCTAACACTGCCAACTCCATCACTAAACCATGGCCCTAAGCGCCATGCCTGAGTGTCTTTCAAGTACCTGCAGGGATGATGACTCCACCACTGGGCAGCCTGTTCCAATGCTTGATAACTCTTTCAGTGAATAAATCTTTCCTAATATCCAATCTAAACCTCCCCTGGTGCAACTTGAGGCCATTTTCTCTCATCCTATCACTTGTTACTTGGGGAAAGATACTGACACCCACCTCGCTACAACCTCCTTTCAGGTAGTTGTAGAGAGCGATAAGGTCTCCCCTGAGCCTCCTTTTCTCCAGACTAAAAAATCCCAGTTCCTTCAGTTGCTCCTCATAAGACTTGTGCCCCAGACCCTTCACCAGCATTATTGCTCTTCTTTGGACATGCTTAATGTCTTTCTTGTAGTGAGGGGCCTAAAACTGAAGACAGTATTTGGGGTGCAGCCTCACCAGTGCTAAGTACAAAGCGACAATCACTTCTCTACTCCTGCTGGCCACGCTATTTCTGATACAAGCCAGGATGCTATTGGGCACCTGGGCACACTGCTGGCTCATATGATCTCTCCCCTACCTCAATGCCACACATGGATTTATAACAGTGAAGGCTGAATCAAAACTGAAATTTCCCTTTACTGGGAACTAAGCATAACTTAAACCTAACAATATCAATTCCAGCTGCACACTCTGTTTTAGATGTGGTCATATGTGCTTTTCCCAAGTCCTGACAAGGTTGAAATGGAAATTTTTCCTGGATGGAAAAATTCTGATGAAACATTTTTTGTTTTGTTTTCCTCCAGTTTTCTGCCATCTTGCCTGCCTGATTCAGGGCAAGCTGCAATAAATCCTGTCTGTATGGATTCCAGACATGTATTTCAGCACATGATGCCTTATTGTATTTACTTTCAAATATTTTAGGAAGGAATTCTAGGGAAATGGAGTAAATGGTGTGGAATGTAGGTTTTGGGAAAGATGGACTGCACTGAGGACATAAGGGGAATATTTAAGGGAAAATCTTATATTAGAAAAACTTTACTTCAGTCTATGCATGTATTGTGCACTATAAAGTCAGTAAATTTGAGGAAAAATATTCTGGCAAGGAAAGTCATGCCTGAAAGTTGGACAATTTTTAATAAGCATATGTCTGGTGGAATAAAGAAGAAAAGAATGGGGTTAGCTGACAGAGACACAACAGAGTGGGTATTCTGAAGAAGCAAAAAAGGATGGTTTGGGGACAGGGATGTCAAAGTGTTATTGCTATTGTGACAACAGACAGAAGTGAAGAATGTGTGATCTTGCAAGGATTTCCTGCCCATTCTAGCTTCAATGGCAACTTTTTTTTTTTTTTTTTTAATAGAGACGCTCTCAGCATGTGCCTACTAAATGATTATGCCTTAAATCAGGGGATGATTCTTTCACAGTTATTTTAGGAGAAGTTACCAAATGGTCATACTAAAAAAGCAAAAAAAAGTCATTGAAATGCCTTTTTTAAAATATCAAAAACCACTACACCACTGCATGAAAAATAACATTTTCCCATTCAGTGATGAGGACTGGCCTATGAACTATAATAATAAAGGATAATTTTAAATGTGCCCTTTGTAAGTCCTATTTAGTTTCATAGTGTCTCCATAAGATTTCTCATCTGATTTTTTTTCATATGGACACAGTTTTTGTTGAGATCCAACTAGCCTTTCAGAAGTTAGTATTTAAGGATCACCTCCTCCAAGCTAAAAAATGGTCCCTCACATAGAATCATAGAATAATTAGGGTTAGAAGGGATCTTTAAAGGTCATCTAGTCCAATCCCCCTGCAAGGAGCAGGAACATCTTCAACTAGACCAGGTTGCTCAGAGCCCTGTTCAACCTGGCCTCCATCAAGTAGGAAATTAAGCAAAGGTGGAAGGAGGCCTGCATGGATGAGCAAGGAGTTCTTGGCTAAACTTGGACATAAAAAGGAAGTGTACAGGAGGTGGAAGAAGCAGCAGGTGGCCAGGAGGACAACAGAGCTGCTGTCACATTTTGTAAGGATGGGATTAGGAAAGTCAAGGCTGACCTGGAGTTGCCCCAGGGAGCAGGGCATGTGAAGGGAAACAAGAAAAGCTTCCACAAATATATAAACAGCAAAGGGGTAACTAGGAAAAATATGTGCCCATTGACGAATGGGACAGAGGAGCTGGTGACAAAGGACACAAAAAAGCCATTCAAGGTAATCAACGTCTTTTTTGTCCCAGTCTTTACCAATAAAAATGGCATTTGGGAATTCCAGACCTCTTAGAGCACAGGGAAAGTCTGGAGCAAGTAAGATTTAGCCTTCACAGAGGAAGACCAGGTTGATCAGCACTTAAAAAAACTGAACATACTTAAGTACATAGGGCCTGATGGCATGCACACATAGGTGTGCTGTGGTTTTGCTTAGTGAGGGGGGCCTAAGGTGGTAGCTTCTGTAGGAAACTGCTAGAAGTCGCTCCCCTTTGTTCAGTGGACTCAACCGGGCCTAGGGCGGACCCGCTGCTCGCCAAGGCTGAGCCGATTGGGAGCAGAATGTCCCGTGATAGTGCCTCTGCGATAACGTATTTAAGAAAGGGAAAACAGAAAAAAAAAAAAAAAAGAGAAGAGAAGATGTGACGAAGCTGAGCAAGGGCAGAGGCCCAGAGAGGGAGGCGCAGGCCTCCGGGGCCTTGCAGGCCTCACCCTCTGGCCTCTCGCCAGGCGGCCGACTGGGCCCAACTCAGCCCAGTCTGGCTGCAAGAGGTGGAGAGGAGAGAAGATGGGATGAATAAGGTGAAGAGATCCTGAGAGGCTTTTTGAGGCTTCTGCCAGCCCGTTGTGAAGAATGAACTTTTCTTGTGAGAGAAACAGCTGCAAACACCAAGGTCAGTGAAGGAAGGGGAGGAGTAATGTGGCTCCTGGCCAAGATTCCCCTGCAGCCTGTGGTGATGACCATGGTGGAGCAGGTTGTCCCCCTGCAGCCCATGGAGGTCCACGGAGGAGCAGAGATCCACTTGGAGCTTGGAGCCCATGAAAGACCCCGCACCGGGGGAGGTGGATACCTGAATGCGGCTGTGGCCCGTGGAGGGCCCGCTGGGACAGCCGTTCTGGAGAGACTGCACTCCGTGGAAGAGATAACCTACGCCGGAGCAGTTTAATGAAGGACTGTGGCGTACGGGTGGGACCCCACACTGGAGCAGGGAAGGGATGTGAGGAGTTCTTCCCCCAACTGTGAAGCAGCGGCGTAAAACAACGCATAATGGACTGACCGCGATCCCCCTTCCCTCTTCCCCCCTGTGCTGCTCAGGGGCAGAAGGTAGATAATGTTAAGCTCGGGAAGTGGGAGGGGTGGAGGAGGTTTTTCTTGTTTCTCTGTCTCATTCTCCTGCTAGTTGTAGTAATAAATGAATAGTTTTCCCCAAGTCGAGTCTGTTTTTGCCCGTGATGGTAAGGATTTCTCCCTGTCCTTATCTCAAACCTCGAGTCGTTTTTTCTTAAATTATCTCTCTTTTCTTAAATTATCTCTCCCTATTCTCTTGGAGGGTGGGGGGAGTGAGAGAGAGACTGCGTAGTCTGGTCCAGATCGGGGCTAAACTACGACAAGGTGCCAAGGGAAGTGTCTGATTTCATTGCAAGACCACTCTTGAAAATCTTTAAATAATTGTGGTGATTGGTATAGGTGCCTCACGACTAGAAGAAAGCAAATGTCACTCCTATCTTCAAAAAGGGGGAGAAGGAAGACTCAGGGAACTACAGGCTGGTCAGTCTCACTTTAATCCTGGAGAGGTGATGTAACAACTAGTCCTGGAGACCACTTCCAGGCACATGAAGAATATGGTTGTCCATAGTTAGCAGGTATTTACAAAGGGAAAATCATTCTTAACGAAATAGGCTTTTACAATAAGATGACCAGCTTGGTGGATGAAGGGAGAACAGTGGATATTTTTTTATCTTGACTTCTTTAGTACAATTTTTGAGGGCACAATGCCTCACAAATGCCATGACAAATGATGGGTTAAATAAATGGACAATGAGGCGAATTGAAAACTGGCTGAGCCAAGAGGGTGGTGATTAGTGCACAAAGTCCAGTCTTTGGTGTACTAGTGATGTACCTCAGGGGTCAATACTGGGATCAACACTGTTTAACATCTTCATTAATGTCCTAGACAATGGGACCAAGTGTACCCTCAGCAAGTTTACAGGTGATACAAAACTAGGAGGAATAGTTAATATACCATTGCTACTATTCAGAGGGACCTTGACAGGCTGGAGATATGGACAAAAAAGAATCTCACGAAGTTCAAAAAAGGGAAAATGTAAAGTTCTGCTCGCAGGCAGGGATAAACCCAGGCAACAGTACATATTAAGTGCTGACCAGAACTGGAAAGCAGCTTTGCAGAGGAGGACCTCAAGTCCCAGTGAATAAAAAGCTGACCATGAGCCAGTGATGTGCCCACACAGCAAAGACGACCAAGAGCCTTCTGTGCAACATTAGGAATACAATTGTCAGTAGGAAGAAGGAGGTGAACCTACCCCTCTACTCAGCACTAGTGAGACTAGAGCTCTGGGTCCGGTTCTGAGTTCCCTAGAACAGGGAGACATGGACACCCTGGAGTGAGTCCAGTGAAGGGCCACAAAGATGATTAGAGGACTGGAGCTTCTGCCATACAAGGAGAGACTGAGAGTTGCGACTCTAGAGAAGAGAAGGCTCATGGAGATCTTATCCTGTGTATAAATAGGTCATGATGGGGAATAAAGAAGATAGACACAGACTCTTCTCAGTGGTGTTTACCAACAGAACAGGAGGCAATGGGCAAAATAAAAAAAAAAAAAAAAAAAACAACAACAAAACACACCAAAAATTCAACCAAAACACAGTAAAACCAGTTTGTTTTACTGTGAGGGTGGTGAAACACTGGCAGGAGTTGCCCATGGAGTTCGTGAGTTCTCTTTCTTTAAAGATATTCAAAACCTGCCTGGACATGACTCTGAGCTACCTGTTCTAGGCAACCCTCTTCAAGCAGGGCGGGGTAGACTAGACAATCTTCGAAGGTTCCTTCCAGCATCAACCACTATATGATTCTGTCAAATTGCAAGTGTAAGGCTGTAATAATAGGACTGACAGTTTATGTGATTCACATCAGCTTCATCCATCAACTTAGCTGCATTCAATATCATTAACTATCAGGACCACATATACTAATAAAATGCAATAAATTGCGGATCTCAGATCTCAATTACTTGAGTAACCAAGTCCAATTTTAGTTATTCTTATGTGATAACAAAAAATCAGAAATTAACTGTGATAAAAGATATATGGAATTAAGGCAAATAATACATTTTTCTCTGTGAAGTAAATAGGAGTTTGGCTTTTCATTTCAACAAGGACAAGATGTGTATAGTGACAGTGAATAATGTCAGACCCTCAGAATATTCTTGGAGCATACAAAGGTGCAGCTTCAGGAGAGAGTAGCAGCCTTTTTGTGAATTTTATTCCTTGGCTTGCTGAAACTGAAATGTTAATACCATTTGGGGTTTGTTTCAACTTTTTTTTTTTTTTAAGTTTATGGGGATAATTGCTTTAGCAGCAGTAGCTCTAATTGTAGCAATTAGCAATGTCACTTTTTTCCTCTTTAAAAAAATTCCAGCTGAGAGTGTGGAAAGAAATTATAAGATAAATGAGTTTAAAGGTACTGAAGACATCCCATGATGGCATATTTCATTTATACTCTCACTAAATAAAAAGACAGCTTAATATGCAATTTTGCAAAGAAAAAAAAAACACATTATCACATGAAGGAATTGTACAGACCACAAAAAATTCTGTCTAGCCTAGAAGATCATTTGTTCCTCACCTGAAAAAAAAACATTTTACAATTCCCCTTATGCTGATGTGCTGCTTCTCACCCAGAAGCAGGTGAGTGTCAACAAAAGCTTAGCAACTAGCCAATAAATACATAACTAATCAAACTCCTGAGATCTGTGTACGTTTTGTATACTCTCCCTTCTTACTCCCTTACTCTGTATTGGTAAAGCTAGCCAGCTCACTGACTGCTGCATCTTCTATTCATTCATTGCAGTGCTTATGTGACTGGGAAAAGAAAAAGAAACTCAAAGTCATTTACATTTCCAAAGAGCCGCTTTAAATTTTTCTAGGAAGTGTTGTACTCCCAGCATCTACCAGTTCTGCAAGCTGAACTACCCCATCAACTGCTTCATCCTCTTGGGAGGCAGGTAATGACAGAGGAGCTTGGTAGCTCCTCCTCTTGCCCCATCCTGCATCTTCATAAAGCAAACACTAGTAGTCTGGTAAGGCCGAGCTGGATAGAGATGTCCACCTCTGCTGTTCAAGTGAAATGCCATGGACAGACAATAAATCACTTACTGAGGCATGTCATTGGTCAGAGATGGGGCATAATGGCACAGGCATTAGCTTTTTATATTGCTTTTTATCATCGGTCTCTACTCAGCAAATCAGTATCCCAGTGTCCTCAAAGTCATGGCAGCTGCTTTTGACTCTCTCTTGCAAATCCATCTCCAGATCCTCTCAATCAATTACAGGAGCATTTTACACAGATTCTGGGCATGCAACTGAAATTAAGCCATGCCAGCTGTATCAGCCAAGCTGAAAGAATATATTTTTAAAGGAAAGATTAAGAGACAAGGCACTTGGGTGGCCTTCAGAGGAATAGCTATCGTAATCCTAGTACTATTCAGGGGCTCTGTTTCAGGTGACATTAATATATTAAGCAGCTGCATATTTAAGCCACTTTTAAACAATTCTCACAGCCATATAGGCTGCACCTCTCTAACAGCCTAAGTGCAATTTCTTCTTTTCAGCCAATATGAAGCATATTTAATAGTCTATTTCATATGCTGAGGAAGTCCAAAGTGATATACAGCTGTTATTTTATGTAACACTGATTTACAGCTCAGTATAATCTCCTGGCACATCACATCACATGTTAACTTAATACAAGATGGTCATTGACCTTATGCCTTTTGAGAAGAATATTGCTATAAGGGGAAAAAAGGCAGAAATGTGTAGCTGGTTGAGTTTACATATTGAACAAAAGGCTTTACTGCACTAGAATACAGGAACTTTCACTGTGTTCCAAATTTTTCCCTTTATGCTCCAGCAAGCAGGACATGCAAAGCAAATTTAACTCTGAATAGTTGCTCAGGTATTCTTGTGACAGTGCTTCTTAGGAGGAAAGACAGGAAGGGTAAAAGAGTGAGGTCTCACTGTTACATGTAGAATACAAATACATTCCTTGCAATAATGCAGAAAGTCAGAGATTGGAGGCCAAAACATTGTCTGACGGAAAGACAAAAGCACGAAGTAAAGGAGAAAGGAAATTGAAGCAATGGGATACAGGAAATAGGCATGCACTTGACAGAATAGTTGATCGGGAAAAGGCAGAACAAATAAAATACATATCTTAAAAAAAAGGATATATGAAAAGGTTAAGAGAAGTTTGAATATGTATCAGTTAGGATCTTTGGATGTTCTGAGTTTTGATCGCCCTTTAGAGATGGCTTATTATCATCAAGCTTTCAAACTAGAATGTGTGAATGTAGATTAAATCCAGTGATAAACGACAACCTAAAAAAAACTTCTGTAGAAATTGAATTTTGGCTGTGAAATGAATACATGATCAGGCTGTTTCAGTTAGCAGAATTTGTTCTTAACCATCTGTTCAACATCTTGAATTAATATTAGAGCCTTCCCTGGAGGGGTTTTGGAGTCTTAAATAATTCTGCTTCAAGAAAACAGCCAGAACAACAAACAAATGGGATTGGCCTGATCAACAGGAGTGATGTCCAAAGGCATTGCTCTGCATAGTAGCAGCAGGAGCATCTGACAATGTCTCTTCTCCAAGCACGGTACTGATTAGTTTGTGTGAATGCCAAGGTTGTAAAGAGAAGAAAAGCAGGTTATTATTGCCTTCTGACATCACTGCGAATGTGCTGAGGAGGGCGATGGGGAAGGAGGGGGATAGAGAAATACTTCAATTTTAATAGCTTTTTCTGGTAAATGAGTTATTATCATTATAGAGAAAAAAAATCAGCTAGCTGACCAAATATCATTTATTCTTTGCAAGTTTTTCTTTTAGGATCTTTTCAAAGGGAAGCACTTTAAGGAGGATAACTTTCCTGTAAGTAGTACTCAGGGGAGTGATCCAGCTGAACTAAAATGTGTAGCAGCTGAGTTCAGTTTCCTTTAAAGACCTTCTTATTATGGCAAATAAAGATCGAAGACCAAGATATCTAATACATTTGTTCTATCAAAATATTAGTACAAGTTAAGTTTTTCAATAACAATTCTGTGACATACATTTAACACATAAAAGATCAGGCATTCATTTCTGTGTATAACATACCCAAGAGAGCTCCACCAGTCCTTTGCGATGACCTTCCATATGCCCTCTCAAAGGCCTCAGTCATTTCTTCAGTTCTGGCGACCAGATCCTTGATGGAAACTATAGAGGCATAGCACAGAGCATACCTCAGTTATGAAATCCAGCATACTGTCAACTTCAGTAATAATGTAGAGGTCAGCATCCCGTCTCATTGTGACAGTAAGCATGAGTTGTCCTGTCATTAGAGGAATGATGCTCTTTAAGTGAGTACTACATGGTGACACTTTCCTCACTCATGAGGTTTCAGTCTGTGCTAAGCTTTATAAAGTTTCCTGGAGCATTGAGCAACGATGTGAAGATGAACAAATATGAGATAGTTAGTTTCTCTATTTCTTCTCAATGTTGTTCATCACATCATATCACTTCTTAAGATATTAGGTGAATGAATACTGTGAATAACTAGCATCTTGTCCTTTTACACTTAATAAGCAACTATAGCATCTGTCCTCTATCTACTTAATCTTAAAAGTGAGTTTGCCTTTGCAAACTCATTCCCTTTACATTATTTTTTCCAAATTGTATCCCTACTCATCCTTACCCTCCAGAGACCATTAAGAATCATCCATGGCTTAATAGTCAGACCTCTGAATGCAACAGCTCATGCCCTAAATTCAATAGGATTTTAGCTCCTTTGCAACCCAGGAGTCCTTAAGCTGTTAATGGCCAGAAACTGAGGCTATAGTGGTAATCAGGATGTGCTGAACTTAGGCACTGAGTTGGTGTGAATTCACCAATAGGTGGGGCTGATTTTTCTTATTTTGTCTGTATTTGCCTATAGTGTATATAGCAGATTTTGCTTGTGACACTTCTTAAAAGGTGTAATTGACACTTCTTAGGAAAACAAGGTGTATGAAGCCTTTATGAAGCCTTTATACTTTATGAAACAAGGCGTAAAAGCCAGTGCTTTCCTTGCCCTGCCAAGATATTGCCCTATGATATGAGTTATGACTCATTGCACATCAGTCAACCTGTAGGAGAATTGTGACTGCCTTTTGCAGACCAGGGCACCCCAAAAGAAGAGTTTCCCTTTCTCCAGTCCAGCACGTCGTCCCCAGGACCTCAGAGACTTTAACTGGCATTGGCTCATTGCTAGGCAGGTACATGTTATAGGACTGATGTGGGATGCTGGGCTTTCCTTATTTTTTTTCTTTCTCTTCAACTCTGCAATGGCTTTTAACCTAGCTCTCTTCTCTGCCTCTCTCTGCCAGAGGGAGGCAGATGATTATCTCAAATATGCAAACCTGCACAAGCTGTTTGCCTGAAACTTACTTCCTTTGGATTAGACAGGAAAGGCTTGCAAGCTCAGATGCTGTTCACGTAAAGCAGACAGAAAATCCGTATATGCACAGGATAATTCCTCAAGATCCTGCATATGCCCTGTGTTTTATGGGTGAGTTCCAAAATTGTCCTTCTCACTATATAAGCTGAGTAACTAATGACACTGAGGAAAGTTTTGGATTCTTAGCATATCTTTCAGTCGGTTTAAGCTTTAACATTAGATGGCTTCACCTCACTGTAGCCTCACAGCAGTGAACAATGTAAGCAAAGAGTATTAATTAATACTTCCTAGACACCTGGGCCAAAAGTTTTTTTCAGTATGAATCTCTTCTAATAATTTCACGGTTCTCTCTTCCTTATGATTACATATTAAATGGAATCAAGACTGTGAAAATAATTAATTTATCTAGAAAGGCTCTGTGGCACATGAACTCACTTCATCTTTTCCGTGATCCAAAAAAAAATACAGCATCTGATCTAAGCCACTTGTCATCCTTTAAGTCTAAATATTTCATTGTAAAGGTTGTCCTGGAATTCTGAATTAACATTACTCCTCCTCCCCCCATTCACAGTGGTCATTTCAGAGCTATTGAACTGTAGGGCACCTCACCCTCACTTGTTTGGTTGCTTCAGCAGTGGGTGCTGGCTGTGATGCAGTGCTTCATGGCAGCGTAACCTGCAGACTACATCACTTTATCTCACTGAACATTGCCAGTGATTAGGAATTTAGAGTATTTTAATAGAATAATAAATGTTTCAGACTTTTCTTAATAAATTGACAGGGCTAATAAATGTGCATATGATATTTCGGATTTAAAGTTCTTCATGTATTGCAGAGCAGGGCACTACGACTGCCAAATGCTCTAGAAAGTACTTCTGACATACCATATGAGGCCTTTGAACAAGGTCTATTATTATTTTTCTCTTGCTGTGTTTACATCAAAAGTCACATGTGGTGATGAATTCTTTAAGGAAAAGTATTGATAGGCTGCATTCAGAGGGGCTAGCATTTGCCAGCATGCTAACAGACTCCTCCACCAAAAAAAATGCCTTTAAAAAGTAGACTTTTTTGTTGTTGCAATATTCAAATGATTACTTTTCTAGCACAAACAGTTAGGATGAATGGGTGACATTTCCTTCTTTCAGCAAAAATGATTGCAGCAGATTAGCATCTGCCTAGAAACATGGTAAAATTTTTACTCTCTATGTAGTTTAAGTAGAAATGTTTTCCCTTCAATAATTTTAAAGACTCGAGTTGGTCTTTCACAACCACAAAGCTTTCAAAGACATGTCTGTAGGTTTGACAAATTTTATTCATTAAGTAACACACAATTCAATCAAAGGAAGATAAGCAATCTTTGAGGACTGATATTAACTAGAAATAACTAATTCAATGATAGAAAGAAATTTGGTGTTTTGTTAGTATTCTTCTTTGGGATTCTGAGGATATTTCATAATTGTAAAGAAATACTAAGCAGCTGAGGCACAGCTTTTACATGATATTTTGTGGGTGGAGATATACATCTGACTTTATACTGGTATAAAGAACTCAAACAGTGGTAACATACAGTTTTAAAATAATTGCCATCACAATATTGTCACATTTTTTAAGTGGCACATTTTTTATCTGGGGCTTTTATTTGCTATATTTCATTATTGATTTTTTCCAAAAGATGGCTTTAAAATAGTTTATGTATAATATACTACATCCTAGTATTCTGAAATGAGACTGGCTCATTAATCAACTTCCTATAATGACTATAAAGGAAAAACACACAAAGCTTCGCTTCAGATCCAGCTCTCCTGTAAACAAAGAGCACACACTAGCAAACACTCTCTTCTTTGTTCCCATTTCCATTCCTCTTAATTTTAATTTTATTTATAGCACAATAAAATCTGCACGCACGGAAAATCGATGTGTGCCACATGTTAAAGAGAGATAAATCAGTAATCAGGCAATGCATTTCAGGACAAATATAACAAGCCTGCAGTAGTACTGAAAGGCAGGGGAGCACAAGCCAAGTGGCTCAGAAACGTGCTGCCTGGAGAGACTTAGGAAAATGATCTTATATATAAAAAGAAGTGCAGCAGTCATACTTTGCTGTGAGCTTAGGAGATCTTACAGACACAAACATGAGATCACCAGCAGCGAATGCAAAAGCTTCATGTCTATCACACACCTCTAACTATTTCACACTTTTCTATGTTTCCTTACATAAAAAGTAATTAACAATTAACCAATGTAAAGGACTAAAAATGTGCAAAAGAAATGACAGCAAATCCCATTTCCACAAAAGATTCTTCTGGAGTTTTGTTATGAAGGGAGGCACATCCTAGTGCCACCTTGGTTTTGGATCCCCAGACAGTTCTGGTGCTGAGGAAATCAAACCTGGATTATCCTATATTTCATCTATAGTGGGTGAGATTTTGTGTATGGAAATCTACCATGAAAATTTACTCTCAAACTTTAAATGTCATAAGCATTGAATGTTTGTTAGCTGAGCCAAAGCATACCCATCTCTTGATAGAGAATTTGTGACAAAAAAAAAAAAAATGAACATAAGTGACAAGCAAAGAGATCCCTCTTTTTTATATAGTCACTCTCTGACACAAAGCAATTAAAGTCAACCATTTTCCTTGTAATTTCTACACCTTCAGGGAAATCAGGATCTGTTCTTTGTCAGACAATAGTTTGGGTACTGTCCTACTTGACGCATTACATGGAAATTACTTTACAGCATAAGTATGAACTTGCTCCTGACAGCAAAAAATGAACACACAAATAATAAATATTAAATAAATGGGTGTTCATATGTTGTTTCTCCAGTCATACTCAACTTTCTGTGAAGCAACAATAGAAATGTAATTAGTTTTAAGAAATACAAACATGTTTGTGAAGTTGTTTCCTTTCATTAGTCACTTTATTTATTGTCTACTTCTGAGCAATAGTGCTGAAACTAATTTAGGATCTTCTTAGCTGGTGATAGAGGACATAGTTACAGGATGTTATGATTGCATTTGATTTTTGAAAAGAAATTATTATCTTTGCTTTCTACTGGTGGTTCTAAATAATTTCTTTCAGTCTTTGTGAATTATATCCGTTTCATATACCTGATTTCAGAGAAATGAAGATAATGAAATATAGCAAGGCAACATGATGTCATAACATTTCCTGTCCATAAATTTTAAGTCTTTCGGGATAAAGGCTGTTCTTGGGGAGATTTTCTGACCAATTTCCCTCCCAAATAGCTTTGATAAGAATCTAAACTTCAGGGCACTTCACCTAAACCAGTAATCCTTTTGAGGTCTGCCCTTCACTAATCTTTATAAGTAATTCTGCTTTGACAGAAAACTGCTTAAGCAGATTTAGCTAACTAAAAAAAACCTCACTAAATCAAGGAAGGATGAGGGTTTACAAAATTCCAGCAGTTTTCTAAGGAAACATGACACTGAAGATCTCCAACATGCTTGCAAGATTATTCAGACATCTCACATGGACTGAAAGATTGTAGAGTATGATGAACTTGAGAAATTGCAAAGACCAAATTAATTGAAAGTAATTAGGTTATTGGACTGTATTATTTTTAGTTTATTCTGTTATCAATCTAACCATATTAGAGCAAGTAGGTTAGTCCATTGGCTTTCAGCTATGTACAATAGAAATGTGAACACATGAGCACGAATAAGTTCAGAATTAGTTACAAAGGGATCACAGGAAAAGGATGCTGAAGGTGTCCCTTCCACCCTTACCCCTCTGAGGGCCTGTTTTATAAGTATACCAAATGCTATCAGACACTGCCAGCCAACTGACACAACCACATTTCTTTTCAGGAAACTTCTTTCGCTTCTTGTAAACACAAGGGTTGTCAAATTGAAGGGGAATATGCAAACACTAAAAATGCTCACACCAATTACTATGGCAACTCTGAAAATTCTGGTGTTAAAATTAGACACTTTGGTTTATATGTCTCCATTTCTCTGGAGGAAAAAAAACCCAACAGCTTAATAACATTTCATATATCTTATTGATAATTAAAGCATTTAAACATATGTATATTATTTTCACAGAAAATCTTTAAACCCAAATAAGAATCCCAAACACAAACCGATTCAGATTTGAAATCCATGAAAGATTGTAAATATGAAGTGAAAATATTCTACAGATATGTTTTGCAGGTAGAATTGAGCAATGTGGTTTGGAAAGCAGACAGCAATTATCTTCAACTCATGCTTATCTCACCAATTATTAAAATGTTTTATTTCCAACATAGCAATCTGCAACACTGTATGGGGAGAAGTAAAAGCTCGTAAAATGGCATTGATTGAAACAAACAGAGAAATATCAAGGATGCATTTAAGAGGAACAGAACATGTTCTTTGATGGCCTAGAATTAAAAAAAATTGATTTTAAGAAAGATTTATCTGGGGAAGGGGGGAATAAAAATTTAAAATCAAAAGACAAAACATACATACACTGAGATTCCCACTTTGATATCTAGACTTCAGCTGAAGCTGCTGTGGTTTAAACTAAAGCCGTAAGTTATTATAGTACCTAAGAAGAGATGTAAAAATAAAATAATTAGAAAACCTTACAGATTTTCACTGCTAGCCACTTTTGGACAGCCTTCCCTGCTGCTTTAAATGAATGCTGAAATGAAGACTGATAAAGCACCAAGGCACGTGGGGTAGAGCAGGGGGCACCAGTACTACTGCCAGCTGTAATTGCTATGTTCACAGAGATGGTGAGGTGATCAGAGGAAAGAGCAATCCTGCACTCAGTGTTTTCTTTTCCTCACACGCATCACAGCCTGAGCTGGCCCCTGGAAGGACCCCTTCAGACTGCCCCACACTCCCCCCACCACTGCTAGGTGAGGGTGAAAGAGGAACCAATGTGTGCATAAATCCTTTTTGCACTGGGTTCTGTGAGAGGGCCTGAATGTTCTCCCAGAGCTAGAAGATGCTCCAAAGGCCCAGAGTGTAAGCTGAGTTCTAATCAAACCTAACAGAATTATTGAAGACCACTGATGTCAATAGAATTTAGCTCTGCTTCACCTGGTCTAGGTACCTGATTTAAGTCTCAATGCTATATTGTTAACTTTCAGACACTCCTCCCACACTTGAATGTCTGTTGGCATGGCCAAAGCATACACATCTCTTGACAGAGGATTTTTGACCAAAAAAAAAGATGAACATAAGTGACCAGAAAAGAGATCTCTCATTTTTATTTTGTCAGATACTGCTCCACAAACAGTTAACTTCAGTAGTAAAATGGTGAGGGCTTTTATTTCTCTTAAAACTAACTACCAATCAAATACAACTACATTTTTACTGGCTTCAAAGATCAATGCAAGAGCAGTGAGAAAGCTGGGGGAAAGTTACTGGTTCATGCAACCAGAAATGAACATCACAGTCCATCAATTTTCATAGTGAAAACCCATCAAATTTTCTGGTTGCTTATAATGGCCCAGAACTACACCATAATGATGATACGCTACACCACGTTATCTGTGTGGTTTCTTCACCTTTACAAAGCATAGAAAATGTGTGGGAGAAGAGACAAAGATGGGACTCGCGACAGGGCAGGGAGCTGTGCTCATTAACAGGTTTCCCCTTCCCCTCCTCTCACTCTCTCACAGTTGTCAGCTCATCTCAGATTACGGAAATGCTTTCAATCCACCTTTCCGCATTAGCCCATCGTTAGTTTTACACTTTGCTCTTTCATCGGTGGTTCTTAATTACTGTAATTTTGTTCTACAGTCTTTGATAAACTCATCCAGTGTCCCTTTTTCATGTTTTCATCCTATTGAATTGAAAGCAATGACGCCAGCAGTTGCAAACGGAGTTAACACAGGAATAAAATGCCTCTACCCTCCCCCAGTGATGAGGTACCCACATCATGGCTCCCGCTTTTGTGCAGATATTTCAGGAGATAAGAGTTTGATATGAGTTAAAGAAAGGCTGATGTCTAGCACATGTGGAAGGGGAGGAGAACATACTAGATTTTGTTATATTTTATCTGGACTTGGTTGTGGCTTCCATCCAGTTTCCTGCACCGTTCTCTGCTGCCTGCTTCTGAGGAGGCATCAGATGTCCCTGCCTGTTTGCCAGTGCCAGCGGGCGGCAGGAATAGGATTTGGCTGTCTAGTAGTTACAGGGATGGACTAGGGGTGAGACACTTTGCTTGCTCCCAGCTGACAAAAGCAAAATGGTGAACAGAGTTACGAGCACAAATATTTTTCTGAGGATAACTTCCAGCTGACAGCTTCAGCATGTTCAAAGGTAGGGTGACCCTGTGTAAAGATAGTCTTTATAAGACAACTGTGTTTTCATTTTGGGTTTGTTTAATTTTTTTACTGATCCGTGAAGACGGATCCCCCTTACTATCACTGTTTCTCTCCCTTCTTTTTCAGGCAAGAGACATCAAAGACAAAAGTGTGTAAAGTTTTTATATGATCAAATTAATTGCACTCTTGAGCCTGATAGAGGGGCACTGAAAGGGGAAGACTTACACAGTGGCAGAGGTAAGCCTCTGTAAGCAGACAGAGAGAACAGTTTTCTGGAACACATTTATTTTGTTATTCAATGTTCTATGTATAAACTTCCAAACGCAGGACCTTCAATTGAACTTTGAGCTGCAAGGGGACTTAGCTGCAGAATTAATTTATCTCAGTGTGAATTGCACAGCTAGAAACAATATGTTTCTTAGCAAAGGTATGTTCTGGCATTTTTTTGTTATTAGTATTTCTACTGACTGAATCATTAATATGTGAAGTAAAGCAATTGGAAATTACCATAACAGAAATTTCTGTAATGTTCAAGTTCATATTTCTACGATCAGTGTTTCCATACCTTGCAAGAGACTGCATGATATCATATTATAGATGCATTATATCCGCAAAGCTGGCCTTGTGAAGTCCTAAATCAGTATGTAATTTTCTTAAAGGGTGAAGCAAAAATATAAGGCAAAAATCACATAAGGCTTTTTTTTTTTTTCTTACTGGAGGGCACTGAAGCCCACAAACAGACTTGGTGGCCTACTGCAGATGGTACAAACACAGACCAAGAAGTGGAATGGACCTCGGAGGCCCATTAGCCATGTGTCAAATAAGAGAGGAAGGAGCAAAACAGAGATGTATTAGGCAGCAACAGCAAGCAGAATCCACTCCAGACATCTGTATAAAACGCTTGTTTAAAAATGCAACAACAGAGTTTGGCAGCAGTATGTTGCTGCCAAAGCAACATCAGTGTTGATGATGAACACAACATCATCATCAGTGTTGATGATGAAAGAAAGGTGGTACATACGCAGGTTAGGTCAGCTCCAAAAGTGCAGAAAAGTAGCATTAATTTTAGGGAACACATAAGACAGTTGGTATTGTGTTGAGTTCTTAGCATGTTTTCCTCACAACACATAATGAAAAAAAAAATTATTGCATACTCTGTTTTGAATCTGCCTGGGTTTCTAATGGTTCTTGTCCTAACCTTGAGTTTTAGTATGGCTTACACCAAATTTACTAAGCTCGTCAAGGAAAAAATAAGGACATTGCCAGATTTTTCCTCACACAATAGATATAATTTCCCTTGTCAAAATGTACACTTTATGTGAGTTACAATCTCTTTAATAAAACTTCAGGAAACTGCATATGCAAAATGGAGCATGTGTTGTCAATCAGTCAAAGGTTACCCAATCCAGACAGGTACTCTCCTCAAACCATTACTACTAATTGAAACTGATAATGCTGAAACTGAGAGGATTTCTAAAGGTTCAATGATGATGGTGATGATGATGTTCAATGGCATCCTATTTCCAAGAAAGGCATCTTGATCTCATAGGTTTTAGCAGGTTGTCAAATTGCATTGCTTTCATTAAACTTTGAGCTGCAAACCTATTGTTCCCTTGATCAAAAATATACTAGTTACAACACGAGTCACATTTGATTCCTTTGGCATTTGTTCAAGAACAACTTCTATGACTGGAGAAGTTTTCCACCATCTTTTCCACACTTCTTTTTTTCCTCTCCCCCCTGATGTGCAAGCCTGAAAGCTAGACCATTTTTTCTTCATGTGACATTTGGCCATATCAAATAATCCTTTTTTTTTTTTTCTGTCTAGGTAAAGGAAGAGGTGGCACAAGACCTCCACAGCAGATATTTCTCTCTGTCACTCCGTGCTTCCTCAAGATGTCCGGTGTTTCTCTCCAGGCCTGGAAGCCCTAGTTGCCTATATGCAAATGTAGTGTCATAGTTGTCTGTGGGGTATCAAAGCACAAGTAGTGACTGTCAGTTAATCTCATGTCACCCAAGCAGTCCTGGCATAATTGGAGCAGGTATAGGGTTGCCACAGAGTGCGTTCACTGGCTGTGTGACACTAACATAGCAACCCTTTGTCCATGTCTTCACGGGGTTTTGCTAACTCCATCCCATTCAGGAAAAACTGAACATAGGCCCTAATAAACTCTCATGGCTCCGCTGTGGGCTGTTGGCAGCCATCATTTATGTTCTCTCACTCTACAGACACAAGCACTGCCAATCTTGCTTTCTCCTTCTCAAAACCTTTATGGCATGGATTGTAGTCCCAGTAACGAAGCTCACCTGAGTGGATAGTTCACAGTCCTTCTTTTCCAACAGCTGGACGAATACTGCTGCCTCCAAAGCTGTTCAGTTCCAGCAACCTGTCTCCCCCTTTCCTGGAGCTGGGTGCAGCCTTTTCTAACCTCAGCAATCACTACTCCCTTACCAGGGCTAAAGCTTTATAAAGAGCGATAGAGCTCATAAGAATATTAGCTTTAAATTTAGTTCAGCTTTCAGTATAAGTTTGTCCAGTAATCTCAATTATTTGCATTCATCATTATCTGATTTCTCCTCAATGACATTTTTACATCACTTTTCCAAAAGCTGATCTTACTCATACCACATCGATAAAGATGCTGTAAAGTTTCTGAGACAATTTAGGAGTTTCAAATGGTGTCTACTGTAGCTTTAATCAGACAAATAATGTCATCCAAATGACATTCATCCTTCACTCTCTTCCCTTTCCCTGCAGAATAACATTTTAATAAAAAAACTCCCTGCAGAAAATCTTTAAAATCCTACATCAAAGCTTTCTGTAAAGATGGCTTCATCTATAAATGGCCCATGAAATAACAGAAATTCCTTCTGTCTTACTCTCACAGTGAGGGCAGATGAAGAGGTAACTATGATTCACTCATATGGCTGAACAAAAGTGGTACAGATTTCAAAAATCCTCACTAGAAGTTAATTTATTAAAAAAATTGATATATTGCATCACAGAAATATGGTTTATATGGAATATGACCTACTGCAATTTGTCTTATCAGTCTGATTTATGAATCCTATCTGGCTGCAAAAAGCACTTTCTGAATTGCTTCTCTCTGATACAGTCCTTCTTTGACACAGAAGGGAAAAGAAGGGAGGGTGTCCTCCAGAGGCCTTGCTGACCCCACTGCTCTGGGAACATGCAGTAGCCTTGCAGTAGAGTATGGGCGCATTTTTCCTCCTCGTTTCTCTCCCAAACACCTTTCCTGACATTTTAATTTACTTCAGAAATACTACTGTCAGATAATACTTAGGAGTTAAGCCTGTAATAAAGTAACACAGCTGTCATGAGTATTAGCAGGAAAAAGAGGATTATAAAAATATGACCTCACAAAGTCTGATAGATGTCCCAGGAACTAAGCACCTCCCACTTCTTCAAGATTTTATCTCTTCGTTTTCAAGGGTTCACTTCTCTGTGTCACTGAGCCCTTCAATATCTGCTGAATCAGTGAATCTTATATGCTTCGGCCCTAAATTGGGAGTCTGGAAAGGTTTTGTGTTCCTGTTTCTGGCAAGAAATTCAAGATGTCAGAAGAGACTGAGGGAAGTGGTAATAAAATTCAGGATAGTTTAAAGAGAAGTGACAGGCAAATGGAAATGGCTTGCAATGGACTTGGGAACTAATTCAACAACACGCCGCAGTTCAGCAACTTTACACAGCAGTGACATCATTACAGTGTCTAACTTAATCATATTTGCATGAATAAACTACCAAGGTGTTGAAAAATAGTTTTACCTGAAATATATAATTTTGGGCTAAATGCCATAAGTGCACAACAAAATTTGTGCCCAAAATTTAATTCTTTGCTATAGCAATACTAAAAAGGAGAGAGATTTTCTTAGTCCTCTAAGTAAGTTTGTCATCAGCACTTAAGTACAGTAGAAGTTAGAAACTGACGGTGGAATAGGAAGGGAAAGGAAGATGAGACAAGACTGCAGAAGCTCCCTCTGAGTGCCAGCTTTTTGTAACTGGAGGACTTTATAATCTCAAAAAAATATTTTTTTTTTTTTCAGAAGATGTACTGTAGCATTGGTATTGCCATTTCTCTACCACTAAGTTTCAAATGTTGGTACTAAAGAAGGCTCTTCCATCTTGTGTACTCTGTTCAGAAAAAGAAAATCCCAGTAACGCAGCATGGTAATAGACATTTACCACACAAGGTGAGGGCAAACCAACATGAAAACAAATGCAGGCATTTTAGGCTCCAACAAAAAGAAAACAAAAAAAAAGGACTATTTCAATATTAGCTTCTTAAGCTACCCCCAGGTAAAGTAGTGGGGTGCAGTGCTGCAGAAATGTCTCCTGTAACATGCTTCCCATGTTTCTCAAACAGCACTGCAAAGCATTCTGTATGTAATGCTTCATGGTTACACTAGTCATAGAATCATAGAATCATAGAATGGTTAGAGTTGGAAGGGACCTCCAAAGGTCATCTAGTCCAACCCCCCTGCAAGGAGCAGGGACATCCCTGACTAGATCAGGTTGCTTAGAGCCTCATCCAGCCTGGCCTTGAACGTTTCCAGGGATGGGGCATCCACCACCTCTCTGGGCAACCTGTTCCAGTGTTCTACAACTCACATTATGAAAATTTTTTTCCTAATATCCAGTCTAAATCTTCCTCCCTCTAATTTAAACCCATTACCCCTTGTCCTATCACAACAGGCCCTACTGAACAGTCTCTCCCCATCCTTCCTGTAGGCCCCCTTGAGGTACTGGAAGACCGCTATCAGGTCTCCCCGGAGCCTCCTCTTCTCCAGGCTGAACAGCCCCAACTCTCCCAGCCTGTCCTCACAGGAGAGGTGCTCCAGCCCTCTGATCATCTTCGTGGCTCTTCTTTGGACCCTCTCCAACTGGTCCATGTCCTTCTTATGTTGGGGGCTCCAGAACTGGACACAGTACTCCAGGTGGGGTCTCACTAAGGCAGAGTAGAGGGGCAGAATCGCCTCCCTCAACCTGCTGGCCACGCTCCTCTTGATGCAGCCACGCTCCTCTTGACGCGGTTGGCCTTCTGGGCCACAAGGGCACATTTTCGGCTCATGTTGAGTCTCTCGTCCACCATCACTCCCAAGTCCTTCTCCTCAGGGCTGCTCTCAATCCATTCTTCTTCAGTTGTTCTTTATTAAACCTTTCTAAGTTCTTATTTTCTTCCTGCAGTTTCTTTCCTTCTATTTCTTGTCCTATATTTTCCCATCTACTTTAATGTCTAGTTTAATTAAATTTAGTGTTTACACAGGTACTCTCTTTTCTGCACTGTGCCTGTATCTTCTCCTTCCTTTCAAATTTACGTCCTCTTATTTCTCCTTCTGGCTCTCGCCCTTACAGATCAAGGCTAGTAAAATTGCTTATCCACAGACTGAATTTCTACTTCACAAGCAAGAAAAAAATTATTTTCTTGGCTCCTTATATGACTTCCCATGCACTTTCTTTCTCATCGTCCACCAGTATCTGCTCTTGTCACATACACAGCATTTACACTTTATTTCCACAAGGCTTAATGAATGGGCTTTGCCACCTGGTGCTGAGCTGGATCCTCTAAGGAGACCTAGTAGCTCCCTGGGGAGCACAGCAGCATCTCAAGCATAAAGAAAAAGTTGTTTCTTGGTTTATTGCATGATGTCTTCTTTACCCAGCCCCATATTTCTCTCAAAGCAAACTCTCTTCTAAAGGTGTTCTAGGATAAATCTTGGTATGTCTGGTCTCCTCCACACGAGGGCAGTATCTATGGATATGCCCTTGTGTTGTTCTCTTAAACGCCTATTGAGCATGACAGAAGTTATGACTCATAGAGTGATACAAGCAATACAAATCTTCTGCTACTGGTAGTTCTGGAGGGAAAGCATAACATTTCTCATTCACTTTTACCAGAGACATCTTCCTATAAACTGTTTTGTTAAAAGCTTCTATATTCTCTGGACATCCTCCAGTGTCAGCACATGTCGAGTGTATGGCTCATCACTTGGCCTCAGTTATTTAAATAAATTTGCTCAGCTTTGTCAACATAAAATATTCAGTCATAATTCATATTCATTCTGGATTTCCTATCACGGAAAACCATTGTAGCAGCAATGCAGCAAATAAGAGACCACAGGTGAACATATTTTATTTCAACCATGTAGCTGTGGTTGCAGGATTACACCAGCTGGATACTACTGTCAGTAGCCTTTGCTTAAAGAAACTCTCCATCATTTAAAGCAGTGATGTGTCATGTAACAGTGCAACATATGAAGTTACAATGCGAAGACTAGAGCATTTTAGGCACAGATAGAACAAAGCTGTACAAGATCTCACTCCCAGTTAAATAACAATAAAGTCTGTCATGTCTAAAAAGAGAACATGAAAAAGTCCTAATTGCCAGTTGAACTGCAGTGAATTTGGGCTTGCTGATCAGAACAAACCAGGTGTGAAAGGTCTGTAGTTTTAGTATTGCTCCAGATCGTTTCAGGATTTGTCACTGCACGTAGAAGTGGAACGCAAAGCAAGGTGAAAAGCTTTCAGGAAGAAAGAAAAGCCAAGTTCTACTTTAAAACAAGTTTTGTGTTCCACTCTCTTACACAACAGACACATTTACCTCTCTGAATTTACACCATTCCTATCCATCCTGTCACCCATGAAAAACTTTTTACTGCATTTTTCACTTAACTGCATTCCTCAGTTTTTTTCTTCAACTGGTGGTAGCATTGTTTTTGAACTTTGTGCCTGGCTCTCAGCAATGACACACTAGAAACATGAAGGTGACCCCTGGAAATCATGCTGCTTTATACAAACTCAGGCTTCTACTTCTTATGTCTGTCTAAGACATCCAGCTAGGTGGACTATTGCCTTTACCTGGCAGCAGGTCTGAGTTTTGGTTTTGAGGTTGAACTACACTCAACAGTTCTTCCTCTGGTCACTCATGGTTCAGCCACCATTTTCAATGCATTTACTTAGCTCATCTTCTTCAGTCATCAGCATATGGACGAATGCGTATAATAAGCATAGTTTATTGCTCCATATTACCTTATACCTTGCAAGTCACGAAGGCTTCCCAAATAACCAATAATGAAAACATTCATGATCTCAAGCACAAGCTTTTTTTTTTTTTCCATAATTCATTTTGTTCCTTCTATCATTTTTTAGATAAAATCACCTAAAGGCAATTTACTTGCTCTAAGCAAAAGTATTTGGCACTTACATTAGCTAGCACACATCTCTTTCAGGAATATCTTTACAGAGCTCGGTGCATTGCTGGGGCCTCCTTTTTAAAGGGATGCCTTCAGTGGTTGTGCCCAGCAGGTGTATTTGACCTATGTACCTATAGGTAGGTACCTATGTACCTACCATCTGATTATGCCACACCAGAGTCCCTCTGAATCTGAGGATCAGTCTCTCACATGTTTAGGTAAGTCGAGTAAGTCCTGCCTGTTGTATGAAGCTGGATGCTACGCCCATAGCTTTGCAGTCACTTAAAATCATTGCTAGACACGGCTGATTTGTAAAGAATACTACCACACTGCGGGCATCCTATGCAGAGCTCAGGAGATCTTCCCACCAGCACGATAAAAGAAACAAAACCCAGTAGCCTACAGTATACAATACATCTTTTGATCTCTGCCTGCATGGTTAAGCTTTCCACTAATGCTAAATAAACTCTGAATCAGGTTTTAACTTATCTTCAAAGTTCCCATAAATGGCAAACACCTGTTGAATAATTAGGTGCCTAGAAAATAAGGATGTAAAACTACAGTTTGTATCACATAGTCCATATATGTGCTGGTTTACATATTAATAACCAATATTTATTTTATTTAAGTTATGGAACTGGTAAATATGCTTCTGCAAATCTAGATAAAACATTTGAAGGAAAAAAAAAACAACCCCAAACAAACATACAAAAAAAAAATAATTAAGAAAACCCCCAAATTCTGTTTATTTTCCTAGACTTAAGGATTGGAAAGTTTTTGCATTTCCTTGCCTTGGTGGGATTCCAGTATGAAGGTGACCGAGAAAGAGATGAAGTAATAATATTCAAAACACTCTGAACTTACAGTGACAGGCAAATGGAAACAATTTGAAGGAGGACTGGAAACTCATTCAGCAAAATATTCTAGCTCAGCAGTTTTATTTGGCAGTGACATCATAAAACCCTAACAAAAATATCATGCTAGCTCAAAAAGTTTCAAGTGCTACAGTAATACATACTGCAAATAGGAAGACCCAAGGAAAAGAAAAATAGGAAGGAGAGACCTAGTCACAAAAAGCCAGCTCCTTAATCAAGTGAATAAATACTGACAGAAGAAAATATAAAGAAAATTATTCTGAGAAATTAAAGAACTAAAAATTGACTGATTTTACTTTATATGTTACTTGCGGACTTATGACAGTATAAACCTCAGTAATACTCAGTTATTGTAAATAGTTAGACTTTTGTGACACATCTCATTGTGTTCAGGACCATAATCATCACTGCTACCCACACATCATGGCTGATTTTTGCGTGTATCTACTGTAGTCATTTTTTGTCTTCTTCTCATCTGATCCTGTTTTAAAAATAGAGCAGAAACACAAAACTTTCCTCCAGTCAGTGGCTCACCAATTCTTAGTTCATACTTTTTTTCCAAAAATTTTAACCAATTTCAAGTTGCAGGAAAATCAGATGTGGACTTTACAAGTGTTTTGTTCGTATCTTAAAGCTAGAATTGTTCTTTGGAGCAAAATCTTCTGTATGGTAAACTACACCTTAAGTAATCACTAGAATTACTTCTTAAGAAGCCAAAATAAGTTTAAATTGCTTATTTGTTCTATTTAAAGAAAGTGGTTGTTAACTTAATCTCCTTGGAAGTCTCCACAGTTCCTCAGGAGCCACGGTACTCTCCTATGAGACATTTTACCATAATTATAATTTTTGCAAGAGTCTTGAGGCACTGTTAAGCACATACTGGCAAAATGGCTACAAAAGACACTTTTGTGAACATCCTTGGGGTCTTTGGCAAGAGCAGAAGCCATTTGGCACCCTTTTCCCCATATGTCCCATGATATGATCAGACTCCGAGTCGTTCAGGTCCATCAGCCCCAGTGAGTGGAATGACTGCTGGTTTTGCCCTTTTCTTCACAATGTCCCTCAAGAGGAAACAGGGAAGAGGTGTGGGACCAAACTCCCTTTCCACCCAGGGACAGGGAGGCACAGGATATGCAGAAGATACCCAGTGACCCCAACTCAATGAAACCTCAGTTCAGCATCCTCCTTTCACTTTTCCCAAGCCCCGATTAAAATGGCCTTTTTGCTTCCCAAAGGCAGCTGGTGGCAGCAGGCACAGCTCTCTCTGGCGCTGGCTTGTGCTGCCTGTTCGCACCTCCAAGGAGAGGGACCTGGCAGCACAGGTGACAGCAAGGAGGGGACTCGGGCAGAAGGCAATGACTCCCACGGCTGAGCTTCACACCTTCCCCTGGCTCTCTGCCCTTCTCCAGCTTGAGAACCAGTACCCTAATGCAGAGTATATTCAGCAAATCTTAGGAAGCCCAACCTGATGTTCTCCCTTCATCCAGAAAATGCAAATACTCTGTTAAATTAAGTACTAGGAATGGGAAAACATGACAGGGTGGGAGTGGTGTGAGTATTTCTGAGGCTTCAGTGTGGGGATTGCTGAGATTATTTTTAAGAAAGGCAGTGTCTGAAAAGCTGAAGTGCGAGCAGTTTGCAACCCAGTTCCAAGCAATGAAACCAGGGAACCTATTCCCAGGGTAAGGAAGTTTTGGAAAAATTGGTCATTATGTTCTATTGTGAATTCATTAGTTATGCATATGCATTTACAAAGGGGTGTCATATACATAGAAATTTCATTTCACAATCAAGATTATGATTCAGACTAGACAAAAGCAAACCACTGATTAGCAGAGACATTCCCATCTTAATCTATACATCCATAACATTACTCTAACACTTTTGTGCTTTTTTTTTCTTTTAATATGATCTCCTTAGAAGGCATATTATTCCTTAAACAAACTAACACAAGTTCTCAAGTTATTTCAGGATAGTTATTTCAAAAGACAATGCAATATTTCATAATAAACATTTATAATCATGATTTTAACAAAGTAATTCATCATATAAACAAATGAATCAGTCAGACACTAAATAAATATTTGTACTGGTAAATACGAGCATTTTGCTTATATCATGTAGGACCTGATCCTGCAAGCCCTCTGTACACATCTTTATCCCCACTGAATGACTGGTTTCATTTCTCATTCTAATCTACTATTTTGCTTTGAGCTGAGCAAATACGTTCTGGTCATTAAGTAAAGTAATTGAAGTTAGCACTGGAATATATCCCAGCAGACAATTATTTCCTTAGATGTCTTTGTAAATAATTATTTCTTTTCATGTTTATGAAATCATCACAAACATTTGCCAACAGACATTCAGGTTTTGATATTTACAATCTGAGGTGCATCAGTTAGTTGAGATTGATCAAATAAACTGTACGTTTCTTGTTCTTGGCTCTTTAATTGAACAAAGCATGATGTTTGCAGTCAATTTAAAGAGCTGTTCCCAAGAATTATTTCATAAGTAATACTGACTTTTATGTTCTTTAGACATTTGAGCTAACAATACTGGGCTAGGAAGGCCAGAGTCTCCAGGAGAATAACAAGCCAGAAACTCTCCTTGGGGACAGCAGACAACCAAGAATTATCTTCTACGTCTTCTTATCTACCACAATTACTGCCTTCTCCAAGGCAATGGGGATGGTCTTTTTTAAAGCATACAAAAAAGCTATGGCCAGCCCTTCAATTCTGGGTTTACTCACTCCTTTTCAGGGATGCCTTTTTCCTTGCATGGTAAATCCAGAACAGAAAACTGCAGATAAGAGACATTAAGTAACCTACACACTCTCCTGGCACCTTAAGAAATTTATCAGGCTAGCTTCATACAAATAGATGTGTCAGCGAATTCCAATTTCTTAGTTGTTTTTTGAAAGAAAACTCAGAAGGCGTCAGTTACAGATGAAAGTGTGTTTAAGCATCTGAAAACTTAAATTAAAAAATTGCTTACCTTTTCTTGCCCAGCTCTATTTGAAATACAGTTTGAAATCAAGGGTACTGAGGTTATTAGATGTACCCGCTGTATTAATTTAAGTCTGGCTGAATTCTGATGGTTTCTTGGATGTCTTTGAGCTTTTACCACAGTATAATATGAAACATTTCAAGCATGTGGCAAAAATAATGACAATGATTGTAACAAATTGCTGCTGGAACTGAAAAGAGGAACATATTTGGAAATGAATCTATGTATCTATATATATAGGGATATACACACGCACGCACACACACACACATGCACATATATATCCCTATATAAATATTTCTCTGAAATTCAGAAAGTTATTTTATTATTTCTTATGTTGATATTATTTCTTATGTTGGAATTTATTCCATGAATCCAGAATACGAAAACTTCAGGCTGTCCAGAGAGATAAATCTTAACACAATCTTATAACCTCCGCTAATATAAATAGAAAGGCAAGGAACTTTGACCAGCAATAGTAAATTTTGAAACTTAAATAATTACTCTACAATTATTTTAATTTTAACAACAAATTGCTGAGTACCAATATTCATGGAAAATGTAAAAAAAAAAAAAGATACATCTTTAACTTATAACACTCTGTATCAACTGCAGCTTTATGAAAAGAATGTAAAAGAAAATTATGTATTAGAGACTCATTCTAAAAACAGAAACTTACACTACGCGTATCAAAAAAAGTATACTGTATGCCTGCATTTTTTCATAAATAACCATGTTAAGTAATAGTTTCTTCTTGCCTGCAAATGAAGGATGTTGGTTCACAAATCTTCTGAAGTGTACATGAGCATTTGATTAATTCCTGTTCCTTGTGAAAATAACGTTCATTTACACTTAGAGTGAACAACAATGAGGAGTTTGTTATTATAATAAGACATTTAAGGACCTTGGTAGCCAGTACCAGTTGTATTTGCAAGTAGCTCCTCAGCTTTTCTTTTTTTTTTAAAAAATAAAGATACAATCATAGTTATTCATTTACTTTAAAAATTCTAAAGATGAAGAAAAGTAGCGTTTATACATATAAGTCCTCATATAAATTATAAAACTCAAGTTTATCTTATAGAGTTCCATCCCCAGAAGAAGCATAAAGCACTTTTGTGGTACCTTCACCAGTAAATATTTGTATCACATAAAATCTGAGAAATGCAACAAAGATGATACTGCATCCCAAAGCCGAAAGAGAACATTCTTCTGATGCAGTCTCTTGAAATGGATGTGCTCCATGGGATCATAATTGCTGTGACTTGACTGAATTTCAAATAAATGTGAAGGAATTCATGTCACCAGTTCAGTAGGTATAAGAAACATCAGTGAACAGCAGACTCATCCTGTTTGAGGTCAACAGTCTTTGGAAGACAACAAGGAGGGAGTTTAAAACTACGGCAGCAAAATCAAATAACAATAACAATAATGAGGTAAACTCCCCTAAAAAGGCCAAATGGACTGAGATGTCAGGACAGAGTTCGATTGTACCTGACCCCAAAATGTTTCTGTAGCCAGAGTTCTGCAAGCTGCATGGAAGAGGCAAATGTACTTGCTTTGGACCCTAAGCACATTTTATATTGTTTCGGATCTAAATTGGGGTCACACTGAACTGGATGAAAAATATGGACAACTCCAACTTCTCGACTTCTGAAAGCCTTCAAGCCAGATGTTATCACTTTAGTAAAAAGATCTACATCCTCAAGTCCCCAGCCTTGAATTGAGGTATCAAATCCACCTGCAGTAAGTAGATCACTTTTGTAGATACAGGCAATTCCAAATCCATACTCCCTCCAAAATCCGGTTCTTTTTGTGAAAACAAAACTGGTGTCAGCTGGAACGTTGCCTCCATATATTATTTTTGGATCGTATTGGCTAAAAATGATAGGGTAGTAAACCTGTTCTCCCTGAATAGTGTTATCTCTGCATCGCTGGAGGAAATCTGGTGTGAATACCAGATCAACATCACAAAACAGCAGCAAAGTGCCATTATCAAATCGAGATGAGGCCATTTCAAGACCTAAACCTCTAGAAAACTTTCCTGCCATCGGAATCAGGGTCATATCTGCCTTAGGATACTTAATGCTGTATTCTTTCATTAGCTCTATGTGTTTGCTGGAGTCTTGGCCTGACTCGGAACTGAAGAGAATTATTGCCAACTTTACATTCTGTCTGGGAATCAGACAAGTCTTCTCAAAGTTATCCATAAATCTTGAGAAAATGTCAAATCTTCCTGTGAGAGGGACAAGAATATGTATCTTCTTGTCACTGCGTCCCCCAATGTCTTTGATGCCTTGGAATGACGAGGAAAAAATCTTAAAAGAATTTGAAAGAAAAGAGAAAGATTGAGTGTCAGTGTTGGTATCCTCTAGCAGGCTTCTTACATCCAGTTCCTCTGCTTCTTTGAAGAAAGGTTTGCTAAACAATTGCTGAAGGTAAGCGTGGCGTCTCACTGGAACCGTAACTTTCCTTCCTTTGTGCCTTTTGTACAAAAGCAGTAAATCCAAGATGTACTCCACTCCATGCAGAGGGTCCACTCTGCGGTAGCCATACTGTATTTCCTTGAAATCAATAAGCCTTCCTCTAGATCTAGAGTTCTCATTTATCATTTCCATGACTTGCATCACAGTGTCATCCAGTGCAGCCCGCAGGATGCTGCTTAGGCTCTGCCGGGGTGGCTGGTTCTCCATCATTGAGTACAGAAATTTTCCTGTCAGGAACTCCCACTCAATGACTTCATCCCTTTCATGTGGCTGGAAATTATTGAAAGACGGCATCACTCCCAGTTGCTGATCTTCCTTATTCACTTCACTGTTACTGAGCTTGCTCATCAGGGCACTTTCTCTATGGAGCCGGATGGTCCGATAGCGCAATTCGGAAATTTTGCGACTCAGTATGTAATTGTGCAGCCTGTATTGGTAGGCTGGTCTTTTGTTTGGATGAAGTGTTATGGCTGTGTGAATCTTGCTGTTGTGAAGATCTTGAATATAACCCTTGCGGTTGTGTTCATAGTTTTCATGGAACAATTGCTGCATCTAGAAAGAGAGGAAGAGAGAGAGAAAAAAAGACATTAAGTGGAAACGCTTCTACCCACAAAAGGAACCACACTGGTACTGTTGTTCAATACTAATTCTTATAGATCATGGCTATTTTTTAGGCACTAAACTTTAAAGTATTCAGTAGGAATTATTTAAACTGCTTTGGTCTCAGTTTCAATACTGTCCACAGTAAGCAAATATTGCCCTCTAAGCAAACAGGAGAGCAGATATCTTGGCTTTATCTTTACTTCATCTAAGTACAAAACTAAACAAAACACTTAGCTGAAGGTCTATAGATAGTATTTCTGAGTTCTTAGATGCAGGCTGAATGGTGATATGCATGAAACAGTCAGTCTTCACCTACGTCTAAACCCTTATTAGCACAGATCATTCTGAAAGGTTAGGTAACACTGATGATGTTTCTTAAGAGGACCTTGGATTTATGTCTATGGAGCACAAAGCTGCTCATATTTCCCACAGATATACACAAATGGATAGGGCTACTTAACATTCAAAAACTGGATGGACTTCATTTCAACAAAACTATTTTTCTTCCATGCAGACAAAGAATTCAATGACTGAAATGTAACCACTGGAATATGTGTGTTGGCAGGGATACCTATAGTAGAGTAAGTCAATTAAGCTACAGATTATGTTAGTGTAACTCACACTGTGTAATTTCCAATGTACTTCTGTGGCAAGAAATTACATTCTACATCTGTCAAATTAGTATATTATAATATCTTCTAAACAGTGAAGAAAGATATTTTATGGCGGAAGCACAGGCCTAGGATTTAAAGTATTTGGCCTTTATACCTTTCTGTGCTAACACCTAAACTATGAGCAAATCATAAAACTTTCTCTGACTCAGTTTACTCCCTAAAATAAAACTTGGCTCATTGTTAATGTAACGTGATGAATATTTATTATTAAATGGGAAGTGATATGGAGGAGCAAAATATTAACATCATAAATACATTTAAGACCCACTGCTCTTTGCTAAGCTAACATCTACTAATTCGAGAGAAACAGATTTATTTCCCAAAAGTAGCAGATAAAGGAGAAGAGGCTGCTCTTTTTCAACTGCAACAAACTGGTCTGTAATTAATACATACAGAAATTGTGCTAATTAGATAGAAAATGTTGTTCAAGGAGGTGTTGTAAGCTTGAGCTATAACCAGATTTTGAGATAGGTATTGAAGTTTGTCTTTTATACACCGAAGAAATCAAGAGAGGTGAGGTCCCATGACACAATGTCTCAGATGGAAAACATTTTGCTCATCTTACTGCAACTCCTTCTAGAACAGAGGTTTTACTACTAGAAGTAATATTAAGCATAGGTCAATAAATGCAGAATAACTCCTAACAATGCTAGAACCATGACAATTATTTACAATCCATTAGCATATATAAGAAATACACAACACTGTCACATTTAGAAAAACATAATTTTAATACAAAATTTCTAGAATCTCCCTCCCACTCCATTCAGCCTCCAGATGACTCTACTTGAGCAAATACAGCTACTAGTCAGGCCAGCATTTTGAAGCTACAGTCATATTACATGGAGAAAAGCAAGTCTACTTCTGAGCACTACCTTAAGCTGTCTTAAATTAGCCTTTAATAAAGCAGACACGTCTGTTTTATTAAAGTGAGAGTGAGGGTGAAAAAACATGCATTGTTACAAATGATTCAAATACTTCTTATTCACAGAATTCCTACCTAAGCAGTTAAAACACACTTGTTTGGTCTTGGGAGGTGGGTATTTTGTCACATGATATGAGATGAACCAGGCACATGAGGGTTTGGGACATGTCCTTGCTATCAAAGAGAACAGGAACCAACAGCATCGGTATTAGTCAGCACTTAACCAGCAGTGTTGGAAAAACTGAAATACGGGTTTCTTGAGGACAAGAGATGGACACTGGCAGGACAAGCAGATTAGAGATTAGGGATTGAATCCCAGAGAAAAGTGCCTAGGAAAGGCTGAGTGAGGATACTTAGTCTTTGGAAGATTCATTTTCCCTTCTTCCTCTCCAGTTTGCATTTTGAGTAATCAAAAAAGATCAGCGGATCAGATGAGATTTCCATCTCTCCTGTTACAAGCCACATTGGCTTCCCAGCCCCTTTTATTTAAAGCTGTCTCCTGTGTGCTCAGCAAGATGACTGTGCTTTCCTATTTTCCACTTTTTCTGTGAAAAGTGGAATTGATGATTTTCATGTTTAGAATGTCACATTAAAATTCCCTCATAGGAAAATAAAGAAAAAGAAAACGTATAACACTGAAAACAAAAGAAAGAAGGGGAGGATGTTTGGTTGCTGAATGGTATCTGCAGCCTTCCCCATAAATTCTGATACACCACTCTTTTCTAAGTCCTCTAATAATAATGAATCACTCGAGTTTTTCTTCAACCACAATAAAGAATTGTATTTGAATATAACCGAAACAGCCATTAATTACCTTTACACACTCAACTTATGGTACCTGAATTTTAATAGTAAGTTTTATTTAAAGTAGTATAATGTATTTTATCCCAAAGATTTTTAACAGATGACAAACTATCACTGTAAAACTAAATGCTGCCCTATCATGCAAATTCTTCTGTAACCCTTGATTTATTACAAGCTCAGCTTCACAGCAGATTCATTAGCAGCACTCATTTAACAGGAATATTCTATTAACATAAATACTGCATTTTTATTACATTGTAGTTTCAGATGCCTTGATTTATTAGACATGCTCCACTGAAATCACAGTGAGATGATGTACTCCATTATACTAATGATTTTGCTTTTGATAATCAAAAACAGATTAACAGAAGTAATGAAAAAAAAATTGAATCAACTCAGTAATACAATATCATCACACATATACAAAACTGTACTAATCCATTTTAAACGATGTTACTGAAAACTTTTAATAGATCCAAATACAGAGAAAACAGTTCTGAACAAATACAATACTGAAATCATAAACTCTCCCTAAAGATAGCAGGTGCCACACAGAAATTTGTTTTCAATATTGCAGGACAAAAACATCTTTTTACAACCCAAGTTATTAACATTTAGACAAAAGCAATTCACTACAATCCTAACTTAGCTTTGAAATTTCTAAGCAAGGTGGTTAAACCTACGAGGCAAAGGGAAAGATGATTAAGTTTCCTGGAGAATTGATCTGTGCAAGGGCCTGAATTGGCCAATGCAATCATGAATGATCTGGAAAAGGAGGTGATTTGCAAGCTAGCAAGATTTACTGAATCTAAATTAAAATTATTCAGCAGGGTAAAAGTAAACCTGCCTGCAAAAGTTCTCATGCTTTTGAATGGCTAGCTAATAAAATGGCAGATTAAACTCTGTGTAGATAAATGCAAAGCACATGTGAAGAAGGCAATCCTAATTATACCTGAAGAATGTCAGACTGTGTGCAAGCTGTTAGCACTCTGGAAAGAGAACCTAATTACACACTAGGCAATTCTGTACAAATGTCACGTCGATGTTCAGTAGTGATGAAAGTAAAAGCAAATAGCATGAGGACAAGTCTAGGCTGTAGTGTACCTGAACCTTGAAGGCCGTGGGCAGGTACCTTGTCAATATAATGATGCCCCATCTGAAATGATAACATGAGTAGAATGGTACTAACCAAGGCCACCAGATGATTACACACGTGGATCATTATGAATAGATAACATGGGCCAAAGGGAGTAATGCAAAGAGGGCCAATCCCAATATCTATAAAGTCAGTATCTCACATAAAGAACTATGACACATACAATGACACTCTCAAGATTCAAAAACAGAAAAGGAAATACCTTTTCTCAATGACAGAACTTACTGGCACAGCAAGCTGCTTACAGTAAAATTTTGCGTGGCTTCAGAGAGTAAGTCAACAGTTTCGTGGAAGACTTTCATCATTGCTATGTTAAGCAAAAGGGTACACTTTCTCTAGAATATTGCTGTACTGCAGATTCCTGGAGTCCCAGCTGAGGCTGTATCACAGCATGTCTTTATGTCCCTGCCTCAGCTTCTTCTACCGGTTACTGCAGAGGGAGGATATTTTGTCAAATTAACTGAGTCTGACATGATACAACCACTTTACATTCAGTGAATGTAGTGAATGGGAGATGTTGTCTTCAATTCAATATGGAGGCACAAGATTTTATTTTTCCATATTGCATGGTTTTGTGACTTTCATGAAGAGTTTGCTGTCTTCTGAACAATTCTTACAGCACAACTAATGCATGAGCTGGCAAGGACTTCTGCTTGCCTCTTTTTATGCCAGTTGAAACTAAAAATTGGCAAGAAATGTGAATAATCTAATCGTGCTCTGAAGAATCTCTAAGCTGCAAGAGAAATACAATAGTTAATATGTAAGCACAATGTATTTTGCCTTGCAAGCTCTGAAATAACTGTAATCTCTGTGATTTACTGATGTGATAAAAAATGAAAGTTCTTACTACATATACACAGAAGTCCAAACCAACCTACTATCTTCTTGCAAGACTATCACATACGGAAAGATTGAATGCAAACGATGCTTTAAAATTAACAAAATTTTTCTTGGAGCATTGTTTAAGAACAATTTCTCCCCTTTAACAGAGAAGATATGGAACTTAATCCTCCATCCACTCTAGCTCTTCCTAAATCTACAGTAGCACTAAACTGTTGTCCATTTTATGGAAACTGGCCTTTTAATAAATTTAGAAATAAGATAAAAAGGAACTATTCCTGGTCTTTCCTGCTCTTTAGAGTTCAGTTCTCCTAAAGATGAAGATTTGTTCACTATTTACAGTTACTTCAAGGGGCATTTAATCCATATTAAGACCACATGTAAAATCTAATGTGTTCGAGTTGATACTGTTTGGCTGAACGGCAGCAATCTGAGTAATTTAATCAAAGGACGATTGAAAAAAAAAATCAGGTAACTACAGGCACATTAGTATGTTCCCAGTTATGCATACTATAATCAAATGCAACACTAAGCTATAGTGATCATAAGTTTCTGGACAAGAAAATAGATTTCAACAAGTCATTTGGTATGATGCTATGAGAAAAACTGTCACCTGGAGAAGATAAGGATTAAGACTGGAGTTATGAAAAGCATATGAACCGGATAACAAAGCAGTAACCAGCTATGTTTAAATTAGGAACTCTCATTTTGGAGGGAAGTCATTACAGAAGCTTCTGAGGAACACCACCGTACCTAATGACACTGGCACAAAATCTGAGACACTTCTCACAACACAATGTTGACGATATCATTAAGAGATTAAAGAAGACACCCCACAAGAAAAGCCAGAGAATTTCAAGAAGCAACACTCTAGAAATTCAGTTGTTATAATAATACCACACACATAATCCTACACCCATGGTTTTTAGAGGCAGGTGACTAAATATCACAGGAAGGTTGACTTTTTACACTGGAAATAACTGACAAGTAAGGAGAAGATAAGAATATTAGCAGACAGTAAGGTGACATTGAGAGATTATGAAACATCAGTGTGAATCCTCCACAGAAAATGAAAACAAGATTTTGTGTTGCATCAGTCAGAATATTTCTGAAAGACACAGGTGACAATCTCATACAATTCTCAACCTGCATCTTTATCAAATGTGTGGGACCAAGTCAATACAAAAGAGATTTACCAGGACCAGAAACTACCCTATAAGAAGAGGTTAATGTTATTTGGTTTATTTAACCTTGCAAAATGAAGGATAATAATCATACTGTGTCTAAATACATTAACTAAATAAGAGAGAGATAACAAAAGCAAACTAGCCTTACGTTTACCTGGGCAGGAAATTAAAGGAAAATTTCAAGTTGCCAGAGTAAGAAGGGTTTTGATCAGATTTTCAATACAAGTAATGCATACAATTTAATCAGGTTCTAAAAAACTAGATTGCTTGTGAGCAGGGAAATCAATGACTCGAGAAAGCCATTCAATTTTTCCTAATGATAGAGTACTTGGTTTTTAGTAAGAATTCATTACATATTATTAATTGGCTGTAGCCAACCTTCCTACAAACAGATATTACATTGAAAATACTTAACATCCTCTTTCTATTCACAGTCCTCAGCCAACAGCAGATCCTTGTTTCCACTTAGTATAACGCCTAACAAACCAGCTGCATATCCGTAAAATTGTTACTGGCAATGTAATAATTTTGTAACACAACTATTTGTTTGTAGGTTATAATGCATCTGAGTAACAACATTGTGAGGCATTTTACCACAAAAATCAGGAGAAGGAGTCATGTTCACTATTCAAATTATTGAAGATTAAAATCTGCTGCTATGTTTATATTATGCCCACCATTTTAGCATATGACAGACCCAGAAACAACAGGGAAAACTGGAGTGTAATTATAATCTGAGAGTGATAGTAAAATGCCATGTATACAAGAATTACATCTTGCTGCACATTGAAAGGCATATTAACTAATTCTTCCTAGAGAAATACATTTGAGCCAACACAGCCACAGAAAAAAGTGCTGAATACTATTCCATTTCACACATCATTAACAGACATATTAAATAACTTAAGCACCAGAATCAACAGTCTTCCTGCTGACATCGCCCCCAGGATGAACAAAAATTGATGTATTGATTCCAGCTCTGGTAGGCAGGGGTTAGTAAGCAGAAAAATTACAAGTGTACATGATAACTTCAATGAATAGTTTCTTCAGCATTAGGACTGTTCACTCAATAGAAGGAATCTAACTTCTTATTTGCAGATTAGCTAGGTATGATACGGAGTGATCAAAATAAAAAAGAGCTAATTTTTTAGACTCTATAAAAGTAGAACTGTGTATTAATTATTTATAATTCTTCTACTAGCCCTCATCTTAATGACATTAATAGATAAAGGTTAATAGCAAGCCCTTTTGGACCATTCCCTCCACCACCTCCTTTCTCACATTAGTCAAGCCATTGGACTGAAGTCAGCACACTGTATGTCAAGTAAAAAGAAAATCAGGACAAGCTAAGATAAAGCACTCATGGAACAGTGCTGCTCTGTTAATATTAGTAGACTTTTTTTTTTGACATCTCATCTCTTTATAGCTTTAAACTAAAAAACTCTACTCCAAATCCCCAACTTTTCCTGCAATGTAAGACAGACAATACAAGAAGTCATACTGTTTTGTGTATGATTCTAGCAACCCTCCTGCTACAGAGATACTTCAAGCACACAATCTAATAAAATCCAACAAATCTGTACAGGCAAAAAAATCCCATATGTTAGACAAAGAATGGTATATACTTGAACTTTTGTACTTTAGCCTGTAAACGGATGAACTGCACTGTCATGCAAGCAGAGCTGCACACATGCAAGAAAACAGCAAAATGTTTTACATTACTCTGTGCATTATTTAAGTGGAACAATTGTGGAAATTACTTCATTTCAGAAGTCAACAGATTTAAGGAAACTACATTGCCACTGTTCCAGCTTGCTGAAGTTTGGTCTGCCTGGTGTCACTAACCCCCTTCTTTTGCACTAACCAGCTTTCAGGGTAGGAGCACCACTAGAAATGGGGAAGGGGTGAGGGATTAACAAATTGGAAACAGTGCAACAGTGACTATGAAAAACAGTTCCCCACTCACTGCCAGTTTTCTTCCCATCAGCATGCAAAAGGGAAAAGGCTGGCTCAGAAGTTTGGATGACGATGAAGATCTGACTCACTTCCTATTCGGGATGAAAAAGGAGAAGTGATCATGGGAAAGATACAACTCATTTCTTTATCATAACTTAAGCTTTGTGTATTTCAGTGACCTCAGACTTTTGATTGCTCCTCCACTCTTATTACATCATTGAGAGAGCTCAGGAGAGGAAAACACATCCATACTGTCATGGAGCTACATGGGTTCCCAGTGAGACACTGGAAAGTGCATTGGGACCAGCTACATACTTAAAACATGTGTCTCGGGAGCTGAGCATGCCCTTCTCCAGCACGTTCTCGGGCTCCCCCCAGGCAGGTAGAGGGGCAATCTACCCTCGTGCAACACAAACCCTCCCACACCCTCAGGGCCATACTGCCAAACTGGGTTTTGCCCAGGTTCCTGCCATGCTGCAAAGGCTGCTGTAGCTCCCCATACAGCCACCCTTCCCTGCGGCTCTGCCCAGCACGCACTGCTGGTGGCTGTTCCTCAGGTACTTTTTCCGGGAGCTCTCTCAGAAACAGGGATTCTGATTTTATTCCTGCAGTAAAGAGAGATGCCCAGTATTTGATAGCCAGTACCCCAGTGGAAGATTTAAGAGATTGCTGCCTTGTTTCTGAGTAAACTGTTCCACCTCTGTGAGAGAGGAGAGCTGATAACTGTTCACTACTTGTCAGTGAGCTCTAAAAAAGGATTCAGTTCTGGAAGAACTGTGTCAAAGGCATTGACTTTAACTTTTTTTTCTTGTCTGAGCTTGCTGACAGTTAACATTTATTCCCAAACAATTCTTTCTGGTTGGATTTTCCTAAAAACAAGGGATACATTTAATAGCTTTCTATACAGCTCAGAGAATTTGAAGCTGTGTAGCATGTAGTATCCATATAAATAACTCAGGACATACAGCTCTTTACACACTGTAGTTTGTTCTGCAAATGTACAAAGGGACATGGGACAGTATTTCATAGATACTTGGCTAGAGCTATGCCTAAAAAAACCAGCCGTAATGCATCCTTTCTGTTCTTCATTCACAGAGACCAATCTTCTCACACGATGTGTTTGAGAGCCTTTGTCCGTTCCGCCTCATTTCATGCTAACCAACTGCAGTTAGGGGCAGGGAATTAACATTCTGTAACGGGCCTGAGGCTGTGCTGCCTGGCTGTGCTTCACACCATGACTTCATCCCTATCGTACAAGCTGAACAAGGACAGAAGCTCAGCACGTGATCTGCACTCCTGTCACGTCACCTGTCACGGGAAAGTAACTCCCTTCACTCACAACCCAGCCACCTGCAATGCGTGAGATCTCCACCGCTAAATGAAGAATGGGGAGATTACCTTCTGTGCCTCAATTTTACATGCAATGTTAAAAAAAAAATGTTTCTATAGTCTTTATGCTTCAAGTACTCTGAGTGTGTAATCTTAATACGGTGGGAGAGAGCAATTTTATACAGTCCCCCGCATGCCCCTGCCCCAGTAACTAATGCCCCTGCCCCAGTAACTATAGTACCTATAAATAGCATGAGGCTGCTTTCTCATGGAAAATCCTTATACGGCAGAGTTATTATACAAGGTATAGTCTGCTTACTGGGCAATGAGCAGCTACGTAAACTGCAACAGTCTGACACAAAGAGTTCCCTGGTATTTATGATTTCTCTCGGGAAACAAATCCAACTGAAGAATCCGCATGTCTGTACCTTAATTAACCTATTATCCACCTCAGAAAATGTACATCTTACACTGCTCTGCAGGAGCTCAAAAAGGTCTTTCTCAGCTGATTCAGTTGTAAGTGTCCTTACTTTTGAAGTACTTCAGCAATTCAAATGTTGAAGAAAACATTAAGAAAAAGCTGTTATAATTTCTGATTCATCTGAAAAAAAAAATACTAAAAAATCAAGTTTCAGGGCTACAGACCCTGAGATCTAAGTTTTGAGGTAAATTGCTTCAAAGTAGAAATGCTTTTCTGGCTCACTAGTTGTTCATATTTCTGGCTAAATTAAAAGTCCTCAAAGAAAGCAATTATTTGTGTTTAATATTCACAGTATATTCATCATTATAACCTACAAAAGAGAAATGCACTGAGGGATTATGTATCAATGCAGTCAATTACTGGGACACAAAAGGTTTTTCCTCATCTTGTTAGACTGGGTTTTTGGAGTCTTTAATAGTTATTACTGTTTGAGGCTAAAATTGGAGGTTAAAAATAAAGCTAAAATATTTTTTCAAGCTATTTTTATTGCTTTTTAGTCTCAGTTTCACCTAATGTTCTGCAGAATCCATTTTGATACAAAATACAGGAAAATCAAACAGACTTATGCTCCTCAAAATCCACAGTTATTTGGAAACAGTACTTCACTTTTCATAAATGTTAAAAGAAATAACATGATCATCTCTACTGTATCTAAAGGATTTATCTATACAAGCCATGCACCAAAAAAAGTTCTCCTTTTAAGCTTAGCATCACAACTATTTATTAACCACTAATTAATATAAACTGCCTTGGGACAGCAATAGGCCCCTACCACATCACTCTGTAACCCCCAAACACTTACTTTCTGCAAAAACATGAGTTTGGGGAACTTGTTAAGTAATGCTAATCCAGTGCAACTTGATGCAACTTTGATCTTCAACACTGAAGCTGATGCTACTTGAATAGCAAGGGACTGGACCAGATGCTCTCAAAAGTGTCTTTAATTTAAATTTTTCTATGATCCTACAATTCTATATTAATAAGTATTCTGATATTATGAAACATAATTTGAAGAGGAATATGTGGCAGAAATTTCTACTGTACTATCAATATTAGGGAATCTGCACCTGGCATTCTCCAAAAATCCTTCACAAAAATATAAGCTTTGGGAAACTGGAAACACTGACAATGCAGAGTATTTTTAATTTGTTAATACATGACCTATGTTATACAACACATATGCAAACATATAGCAGGATTCAAAATCTTTTGGAGTAACTCAGCCTTAAAGAGATTCTATTTCTTCTGTTCATTTATCCATTTTTCCTTTTATCTTACTCACAGTTGATTTTTTCACCTATCTCTTCTTGTGAGTGTCCTTCCCTTCTGGAAAGTAAAAAATAATCCTGTGCTTAGTTGACACACTTCCATTTAATCAGATACCTAAGTCCTCCTTTTTTTTTTTTTTTTTTTTCCAGTTGGTCTAACACCAAGTAGTTTATCTAGTTTTAGAATTACATATCAGGGGCCCTATGAGAAGAGTACAACATTCCTGAACATGAAATACATAGTCTCAACAAAAGGTATTGTACCTGGCCAGCTGAACAAAATGACACCAATGGCAATTTCCTCAGCTGAACTTACACGCAGCTTAAAAAACTGGCTGATATTTTAGTAGCATGCAGTTGATGCCATGAAGAGTGCTGTATAACATATTGTGAAGAATATGGTATTTCTGTTTTGCTAACAAGATTGTATGCACATCTACAAGATAAACAGCAAATAAGAATACCCAGCTTAACACTGAATATTCAATACTTATTTACTGGTCAAAGTAGAGCTGTTAAAATGCTGCCTGAGCAGAAAAATCATGTTTGCTAAAATTCTCTGAAAAGCCCATGAAGGGTTATTAAGTTAGTTAGTGAAGTTAGTTAGAAAGAGACATTTTAAAAAGATAAAACAAAAAGTCAGAAGAGAAAGCATCATACAAGGACAAGGATAGGACACCAGCCTATCCTGGGGAGTAGTGGTACCTATTCACTTACATAACCAAAGAAGAGCTGTGAAGGTAAGATACGCTGGAATTTCTCGATCAGAAAATGTGTCTGCCCCATACAGAAGAACGCAGTGCACCAGCAGGTCTCTTCTCTGCTGATAAAATGCTTCTGAACAGTAAAGACAATAAGGCAGGGTACTGCAGATGGGGTTTGCTTTGTTAAAAACCGTGCATTCTTTACACCGACAAGCGAGTATTAACAGTGTGCAACTAACATTACTGCAATGTTAAGTCTCCATCTCCTTCTACTGGGAAGCTAAGCCGTACCAGGAATGCTCACACAGATGGAATTAGAGGAGTTAGATACAGGAGACAATGAGAAATAAACACTAGGTTTATGAAAAAGGCAGTTTTTCCAATACTAAAGGGTTGCTAGATAGAAGATCAACCCCAAAGGGGCCTGGGACTGCTAGCCAGAGCAGTGCTGATCCCTGGCTGAAATGCCAGGAGATCGATGTTTGCTACCTACAGTGGACTGGAAGAAAATAGAAAGGTGTTCTGCGAGTTTCTCAACACAGTTTGTTCAGATCTCTGATCTCAATAGCTCTGCAAAAGAAGAAATCTAACAAAATGCTTTATTTACCTTCACTGATGCTTGGCTGATTATTTCTAGAGATATCTTCTCCTCAGATATAGGCACATCTGAAAATAAGTGCTTTCATGTATGAAAATATTCATAACTCATAATAGCAAATCAGATTAGTAACAAAAAATAACTCAAGTACTGAAATGAGAAAAATTGTTTAAAAAGTCATGGACGTCCTCAGGAAAAACTGACATTGGCTGGAAAGAAATTCCGTAACTCTATCTATATTTCAATATAATCCATAATTATGCATCTATAATTTTATTTCTCTTGAGGCACGGGCACGCATTTTGTTTTCTCCTCTACTGTTCACCAACTATATTTTTTTTTAATCTCAAGAAGTTAGCATTCTACTCAAATACCCTTCAGGAAACTGCTGGTTTTACCCTTTAAAGAAGCTTTTAAAGCCTTTAATTATTAGAAGAAAATTCAATAAAAACTTGCATAACCAATTAAGTACAGATTTATATTCCAGTGCTATCAGATAATGTTGAAATTATGTAGGAAGAACAGCATCCACAACTTCCATTAAGTAACACCATGAATTCTGTGTTTATAACCTTCATCAATCAAGCAAATCAACTATCTGAATATATTATACATTTGTTTACATTAAAGTCTAAACACCTACAATGAAAACCATGTAAGAAAATACTTGGCCTCAAATGTCTTTGCTTATTCACATTTAGCAATGTTTCACAAAATGTTTCACATTAGTTTAACTATTTCAATTTCCCAGTCCATTAGTCACATTTGAATAGATTTTCCACACAAAATAAAGAAAGGACACGCATTATAAAGAGACATACATAACAGAAAAACTTAAAAGCTTAGCACAGGAGTGATACTTGATTATATCTTTAAAAATGGAAAACAAGAATTCAATCTGCAGCATCCATCTTAAATTATACTCAGCCAGGGAGCATCAGATAAAAACTCACTGCAATCTTTTATGCAGTGCTGCTCTAAGGATATAGGCAAGAATGTGAGATGGAGGTAGTACACATTTTTAAAACTAACTAGCATAAAAGGACAGCATAACCATGCTTCTGAGGGAAGAAAACTTTAAGAGACCTGAAAAGCTCCCCGGAAGCCTTTTGGCCATCTTAAATAGCTAACTAGTTTCCTTGCTTCAAGCTCAGTCCATGCTGTTTGGATTTCTGTCTTCCGGTAATAAACACAACATACTGAAAAATTTTGAGGTATCAAAATGGATAAAGGACAATGGAAATTGGCAAACTAGAAGAGAAACAGATCAGGGCATGTATGTACCTAAGACTTATGTGGAATAATAACATATTATTAACATAAAAACAAGGCAATCTCATAAAAATCAGCACTTTTAGCAGAGCACTGACTTTCTGTTTAAAACTCTAAGGGCATTAAATTTATGTGATTTGCTTTGAAGCTTGTGTGTTTATTCCGACTGCCCTCAAAATCTGGCATCTTGCAAAAGCTGTTGGGTGAAGAACGCGTTCAGTTATGGGCAAGCTGGAGCAGAGGAGACCTGAGAGACAGCGTCCAGCAAGGAAAAAACAACTCACAACTTCCCCCTGACCCCCTCTCTCCCCACCCCCAACCACCCCAACATAACAAAATTTTAAAAGCTGGCAGAAGGCACAGCCCCTTCTGCACAAATTTGTCTAGATATGAGACCACAAATGTCATCCCACTTCATGTGATTTCAGTATATCTAGGCTTGACAGACAAATGACAGACAACACAAGCACTGTAGAGTGTTTAAGCACTCAGCTATTACTTACTTTATTTATATACATTTATACAGAAGTGGTTTGGGAGACTGAGGGTTATGACAAAGGGCTGCCCACAGCAGGAAATACTGCTGACTAGTAATCTTACCTTTCTTATATCTTTCTCACTGAAAAAAACAGACATAAATTGTATCATTACAGAAAGCCACTGAGCAAATCCCATGCAGGGTGCCATATCCTTCTATCTGCATAAGGTAAGAGGAAATCTTTATTCTTACACTTGTCTTTGGCCATGCTACAGGGTTTGCTTGTTGTGTCCAGGCCTTTTTTATACTTTTAGGCTCGTCTTTGGGGATGTAGGTGTGAAAACAGTGTTCAGCAAGATGTGATGCCTTATCACCAAGACAAAGGAGATTTACAGAGCCCTTTTCTGCAGAAGTATGTCTAGGTTCCTCTCTTTGCTCACTCAACTAGTGGTGGGGCTGTGTATTCCCATTATGCAGAGGTCTTGCCTGCCTGGGTGCAGAGTCTGTCCTTCCCAGGCAAGGGCAGGTGACTGAGTTTGGCACTGGGAGCAGAGCTCCAAAGGCAACTGGAAATAAAACCTACCTCCAGTCAGATTTTTCTAATGTTAGGAATAATAACTTGCAGCTACAATAACAGAGGAACAACTTACAAATAATAGATAACAGAAATCAGACATTTCTTTTTTACTAGGAGAAAGAAAATCAGCAGCAGAAAAGGAAAAAGTCTGTGTGTGACGAAGTACCTCGGGGAGTCAGGGCTTCTTAACATTACTCAGGCTCAGAACTTAGCATGAAGCTAAAAGGATTAAACATACAGATAACAAGTACATCCAAGATGACATTATAAGGGACAACAGCAGTGAAAACCCTTCCTGCTCCAGGGCAAAAGCAATTTGGTAGCTTAATAATGGCCTATTGGACGGTCTCAGTATGAGCTCACTGCAAAGATCAAACATACAGAACGCAATTTCAGTAACTTCCCAGAGAAATATAGTTAGTAAAAAATGAGAATTTGACCACTTTCACATATATCACATTAACACACAGGAAGCATGATTTTCAACAAACAAAACAATAAATATGGCCTGGTGGAAAAAAAAAAAAAATCTTTTTTTTTAACTTGGTAAGCACATCTCTGGAACACTTAAATATATTGCAAAGTCACATTTTTAACTCTCACATTAAGTGAGAAAACAGAAGCATCAGCAGATCTGCCTAGTATGGACAAAGGCTCTCTATTCTGTCTCTACTGATTAAATACTCCCTGCTTACAATAAAGTTAAACACCAAATTTATTGCAACCTCTACAAAATTTGGGAATGACTGAAACCTGGTTCTGATGGCCGGTAGACCTAAAAGTGGTTTCCCAGAAGTTACCACTGGAGAATTAAAGACTGAACTACAGCACCCCAAAAGTCAGAATTCTCACAAAGAAACACAGGCAAAAACAGTACAGTAAGACTTTCTGTTATACTTCTCCAATTGCTTGACATAAAAGCTGCTTAGCAGCCTGCATACTGATAGTCTGTATGATGGGCCAGATGTAATCTCTTTTTTATTTAATTTTCCTACACTCACACTACATTGAGTCATTACTCAGCTGAGGAAGTAAAAAGCATGATCTCCTTGTCAATCTAGTTTTCACTTCTAGCTTTGTCAGTAAAAGGAAAAAAAAAAAAGGATGTTCAAATTAAGATTTTACTTCTTATGATGTAATCAAGGAGATTAAGTATAGCTTCCTTCCAGCTGATTTTATTAACATTAAAGTTTATGATAAATTATGAACCACCCTTGAGCTAAACATCCAATTAAAATAACATAAGCACGGCAGGATGTCTGTTACAATGTTTTTCTTAGAAGAAATCCTAATTATATTGCCATTATACTTTTCCACAGGCATAGCTGAGTTTTCAGATTGGACGGGATGAAAATATAGCATTAATTAACATGAATGTATTCTTACAACATCACTGAGAATTAGTGGTACACTAAAAATAAACAAAATCCAAGCCTACTGAGTTATATGCTTTATGGACACCAGAGATGTTGCATTGAACAGTGACTCTTCATCCTCCTAGTATCATAAAATACCCTTAACAAGATACTTCGTTGTTGGATTTTTTAATTGAGAAGTGCTGCTGATTAGTAAAAAGAAAAAATCTTCCAGACACAGAGTGGTAATTTAAAACTCATTTTATACTGCCTCATATGTCTTTATGGCTGAAAATGTTACTGTTTTTAATACACATTTGAAGATTTATGTCATGAAAAAGTGTTGTTATCTTCCTAACGGCAATTTGTAATTCAAGTCATAGAACTCAAACTAAGTTTTTTAAATTTTTAATTCTCTTTTTAAATTTAATTTTCTTACAAGTCACAAAAGCATGTCTAGCTTAGCAATTAACTCATTAAGGAATTTATAATCTGCATGCACTATGTCTCGTATAACATTATATCACATCATTCTGTTTTATACCAAATCTGTCATAGCATAATCAAATGTACAGAAAGCAGTTCTGTAAATGCTTACCATGAAGATTTTGGAAGACATTGAAACAACACAAAACGAGATGACAAAGAGGGAAGTGCAATGGGGTACAACAAATGGCCAGGATCATATATTTGGAGAAACACTCAAGAGAAGCAAGATCCCAGTGAAAGCAAAAAAAAATAAGGACTTTGGATTTTACCAATACAATTGACCTAAATCATTCAGAAATGTGTGGGCTCTTGTTTTTATTAAATTGTTAGTTGGTTTAATTTGTGCTTTGAACAGAGGCCACAGGGCAGAAGGGAATAGGGAAAGCAGAGTAAAATTGAAACAAAGTGCAATAGTTCATTTTAGTTTTCTCCCGTCTCTAACTGTAAAATGCTACAATATCTTGAAGGAATGAGACCAGAACTCTAGAAAGCTGAGGCTAGTTTTACAGGATAACATTACATTTCTTTTTAATAGGATAAATATTAAGAGAAGGACTCCTCTGTCAAGGTGGCAAACAGTTCTATTTCATAATGATGGTGACATCATGTAGCAAGATGTCTACAAACACAGGCATGTAACTCTGCCTTCAAGGAGCTGAAATATCTTACTAGATACTTCCCAGGAAGCTGACCCACAGTAGCTTTTAAAAAGTTACTTTAAGTGACTTTTTTATTAACCTAGGAGAGCCACAGCCCCACCCTAGCCTCCAAAGTCTCCACTTAAAAGCCATCAGTTTTAAAAAGATTCAGTGTAACAACTTAGCAAACACCAAAAAATAAGAAAACTTTTACTTAAAAAGTTCAGAGAAACAGTGGATCAGCATTTCTCAGTTGAAACAAACAGCACCTTTGTCTTGGACACCAGTTGTATCCACCAAAACTAACAAGATGGTATCCATAAAAGTGCTCCTTTTCTATGAACAGGCTAGAATATATGTAAAGGAAAATCTGCATTTTAACATACGAATTGAACCGACTTAATATTTGATTCCTTTCCTATTTATCATCTTCCATCTCACCATTAGGGTAGAACATGACTAGTTTAACTGACAATGTCTGATTGTCAGAGAGCTTTATTCATTACTCTGTGTAAACACAGAAGATGAGAAGTAATATACAGAATTGTTATGTAATGTCTTCATCAGTCTGTGAAAACATTTTCCAGATGCTTATTACATTGTATGTACAGGGAATAAACCTGCTTGCCACTTTTACTATATCTAGGTGTATACAAAACATAGATGTTTATTGTTCTTACTTCAAGTACGCACCATACAGTTCTTTTTTATACAAGCTATGAAAGATATCAGTGAAATGCATGGGTAACTTTCCAATTTAGCATTGTGTGAAATGACTCAGAAGTTATCAGTTCAGACACTACAGTAAAGGCTGTTCACCATAATCAAACAAATAGAATACTTAACTTTAAATCTCATGATACCACTATTTTTCTAAATCTGACAGCCACTTAAGAATTACAGTAAGCATGTCAACATCCTCAAAACTTTCACTATTACCTAGACATTCGTCTTCTAGAGATGGATTATAAATTCAATAAATTAAATAATCCCAAGTGAAATATTATAGTTTAGCCCTGCTCAGGACCAAGCTACGCAGTCTCTCACACACTCTCCCAACCCTCCAAGTGAATGGAAGCAAGATAATAGAATAAAAAGGCTCAAGGTTTGAGATAAGGATGGGAAGAGATCCTTGAAAATACCCTTACGGGCAAAACAGATATGATTTGGGGAAAATTATTTGTTTATTATTAAAACCAAAGCTGCATAATGAGGAAGAGAACAAGAACACCCTGCCCCACCCCTCCCTCTTCCCAGGCTGAATTTCATTCCAATTCTCTCTACTTCCTTCCCCACCCCGCGCGGCACAGGGGGAGAATAGGGAATGGAGGTTGTGCTCAGTTCATCACATGTCACTTTACACAGCTCCTTCCTTCTTGGGGGAAGAACTCCTCACATTCCTCCCCTGCTCCAGCCTGGGGTCCCACTCACGGGCTACAGTCCTTCATGAACTGCTCCTGTGCGGGTCATTTTTCCACAGAGTGCTGTCCCTCCAGAACGGCTGCCCCAGTGCGGGCCCTCCATGGGCCACAGCCTCCTTCAGGCCTCCACCTGCCCCAGCGTGGGGCCCTCCCCGGGCTGCGGGTGGATCCCTGCTCCTGCGTGGGCCTCCATGGGCTGCAGGGGCACAGCCGGCCTCACCATGGGCTGCACCTCGGGCTGCAGGGGAATCTCTGCCGGGAGCAGCAGCACTGCTCCCCCTCCTTCTGCACTGACCTTGGCGTCTGCAGCCGTTCCTCTCACAAGAAATTCTTCACAACCGGCTCAGGCAGACCCCTCTCAGGTTCTCCTCACATCTCATCTCCTCTCCACTTCTTGCAGCCGGGCCAGGCCCGAGTCGGGCCCAGTCGGCTGCCTGGCGGGAGCCCAGAGGGTGAGGGCTGCAAGGCCCACAAGGCTCATGCCTCCCCCTCTCTGTGCCCTGCTTCTGCTTCTTCACATCTTCTCCTTTTTTCTTTTTCTGTTTTTCCTTCTTAAATATATCGTAGAGGCGTTATCAGGGGACATTCTACCACCAGTTGGCTTGGCCGTGCCCAGCAGCGGGTCCGCCCTAAGCCCGGCCGAGTCCACTGGACAAAGGGGAAACTTCCAGCAGCTTCTTGCAGAAGCTGCCACCATAGCACCCGCGTCCCCAACCAAAACCAACACATGAATGAATTTGCAAGGAATGAAAACTTACATAAACGTAGTATTTAAAAATACAAGTAGCTAAGATACGCATTTCCCAGAAATACTACACAAATTACACCCAAATTTACAATAATTTTAATTTTGCAAATTAAGAGTCAGAAATTAGGAAACACAGGGCCCTTTAGAAAACCAGTAAGTTATTGTATTTTAAAAGGATTAAAACATAATTCATTTCCCATATTCTGCAAGCAAAAAGATCACCAATAACATAGCATCCCATTGGAATAAATGACTTCATCACCTTTCCAACCCTGTCAACGCTTCCTCCCCCTCACTGCAGTTTTTCCTCAGATGGTCTAAGTGATTTCATATAGTGAAGTTCCATATAATTGTATGGCTTTTCATACTCTTTTCAAGTTGTATTTAATTGGAAATTAATGTTGTATTGCAGACTTAAAGAGGGCTTATATGTCCAAATTCTATTTTTCCACTTATATCAAGTAGATCTAAAAAACAGTATTATGTCTCATTACACCCTTTTTCTCTTATAAAAAGTCAAAAGCATTGATGCAAGGAAAGAATTAAGCCTGACCTTTCCTTGTTTTTGAGTGTAGGAGATTTCAATGCTTCTACTCTTTACTAAATTCTGGATATAATTTTACTGTTCCTTGCCAAGAAACAAAAATTAAAAACAAGTAATTGCTATCCCATCCATACTACATAAATAATTGCTCTTCTCCAGTTCTGGACTTCACAAGAAAGTTCAAGATCAAAGGTATGGTACATGGCAGCCTAAGGCTGGAAGATTAAAGTTCAAAGCGCAAAGGTTCAAGCCTGGGCTAGAAATAGCCAAGCGGGGTCAATTTTGACTCCTGGCTGCGACTATTAAATCAGTTTGGTCTCCTAGATCCTCAGCACATGCTTAATCCTTTTAATTAATGAAGACCAAAAAACTTCCAGTCTGCTTTTAGCTACTGCTGAACAAAAAGGAGTGTAGAAATGTGAACTTCTGCTATTGGCTCCAAAGGGTGCATGCTCTAAAACCAACAGGTTCTTCGGTCTCTGTCCCGTTGGTATCTATGCTCATTCCTAGTCTATCTTCTCCTTAAAGCCTTTGTCCTGGCCAGTGCTCCTCTGCCCATTGCAGTCTCTACTCCCCTGTTCCTTTCCTTTCTCCACTTCCATGTGATTTTATGTCCCTCTCCACTCCCCGCTGTCACACAAGAGTGTTTCTGTTTCACCCCCTCAGATTACTTCACTGGTGTGCTCTGGTGGAACAATGAGTAACTAGTCTTTTTGTCAGATGGCAAAACACCCTTCCAGTAGATTATATATTTGGAGAGCATCATTGTCTCCATTTTTCCTACAAAATCATAGTCAGTTTGGAGGTAGATTTCCACAGTACATACCACCTTTCAAGTAGCCACCCCCAGGTATGAATGTGAAGCCATTTATCAGAAAGAGGGATTTCTGTTTTCCGTAATACAGATCAGCACTATAGTTTCCCTAATCTTGTTCTTCAAATGACAGCAAAAATTTTCACAAAATTTAAACAAATCTGTTTGTGCTATAGAAAATTTCAGACTAAATCGTTCAAATCTGGCAAAACTATAAGCAAAGAAAATAAAGCCCTTTTCTAAGAAGATTTATGCAGCCTGTAATTAATAGCAGCACAATCAGCCTAGACTACACTAAATAATAGCATATGCTGTGTAAAAGAACTAAAGCAAAAGACAAATAAATGTCTTTAATCAAAAGTCCAGCCATGTTTACATTATATGTTCTGATTTTTCCAAAATCTCTTATCACTTCTATTGCTATAGTATTTGGTGCTTGATAAATGGGTTCACCTCCTCAGGGTTTGTGGCTAGATTTGCAGGCATTTGAGTACTAATTTCAGTACTCAGTACTTTCAGTAAAGATTTTAAATATTTTGCTTAAGATTTAAAAAATTGCTTAAGATTTAAAGTATTGGATTTTTTTTCCCCTGATTTTACTCATATATATTTATGTCTTTTAATGTTATTTTCTATCACTTTTTAACCACAGTTATAGAAGATTTTTTTTTCCCCATTAAGAGAAACAATATTCCCTGGCATTAACCAAAATGTAGATCATTCTAATGTTCATTTCGTATCAGAGATTTTTAAAGTTTTGATAGGAAAACACATAATTTATTTTCCTCTATTAAAAAAGTCAATTAGTTTTGAAATCATTGCTGTATGTTTGGATGAGATTAACCAATACTTCCTAATATTTGTGGCTAGTAAAGTAAAAATGAAGTTTGATATTTGCAATTGCTCTTTCAGACCTCCAGTTGCAGAAAACACTGTATTTTACGCAAGGTTCTTCGATATTCTTTCTGTCCCCAAAGAACTGTTTTCTCTGGAGAAGGCACTGCAGATAATAGCTAACTATAAAATTCAGGCCTTCTCAGTTTTGGCTAGGTATTTTTTGAGGGGAAACGTTTTGGGTTACAGCTGAGGGTGCACTGGGTAGTTCAGAACTGTGAATACGGGATACTGAAGTCACTAAATATATAATTGAAGTTAAGGGATTTTTCTTGCAATGTATTACCACAGTTTTGAACCGTGCTGAAAATGCAGAAGAAAATCCCATAATCTGACAATTAAGTTAAAAAAATGTGGAAGGTGACATCTTTGGATTGTGGACCAGATAAGTTTAAGTCTTGAAAGCTTACAAAATAAAAATAAGAAAGGCAACATTCAATACAGTCTTGCTGCATGAATATATACAAAATTTGGAAGGGAAATTAATGCAAAAAAATATTCACAGAATGAATTCCTACATATTATTTTCTTCAGAAGGCATGATCATGCAAACCATCACTGTTTCTATGACCTTCCAGTAGGACACAACGTGTAGACAGGAGCCTGCACTAATAAAAGCCTCAAAGCAGAGCTGCAGCACCCATGTAACAAACCTTTGATGGAAGCAGTCCAACTTACACTTGCAAGCTCAGCAGTGTGTGTATTATATTCATAGTCTTCTACTCATATGAACGAAATCTTTGCTGATAAAAGCAAAACCAACATCACTTACACTACTGAAGTGCTTTCCCCAGATGTTCAAGAGCTACGAGAAAAGTTACAAGTCAAGTTGATTTTATACTTGGTTATATTTTCTTTTAAAACAGATGGGTTTCTTTTTATGTCTTGTAAAGATAATTTTTATATATATTTCAATTATCTCTATTCCATCTGTGCAGTTCAATTATGGATTTATTTCCCTTTTTAGTATGATATCTATCTCTGTATATTTAATTACTGTCTATTGTGAGGAATGCAAATAACTTCATCTTCCCTATGAAATTGATGATTCATCTTTTAAAGATAGCATAGATAGGACATGTCATCACAAATAACTAAACAAACATCACAAATTATCAAACTACAGAGAGTAAGAACTGTAATAGTAATTTCCTTCACTAGCCCTTGCATTTTATCAGCTAACTGTAAAAAACAATTTTGTTGATGAGACAAAATAACATATATACTAATTCAAAGTCCAATTCCATTTCATTTTGCACAAAGCTTGTCCAGAATTGCATTACAGTTGTCTCTACAAATCCACAAACTCTATCTCAGGGTCCCTGAAAAAAGTATTTTTACATTTGAAAGGAATATCTGTTTTTCTCAAAGTTTTAGATAATTTAAAATTCCTTACAGGCTAAGAAGAATCCTCATTTCTGAGTAAAAGCATCATATACAAGGCACTGACCTAATCAGTTCAATTACATATAGAAGGAAGGGTTTCATGTACATATGAAATGTAGTACACTTTTTAATGGAAACACTAAGATGCAATTAGTATCATTCCCTGTTCAAACTTGGACAGATTCACTATGATTTTGGGAGTCCTGTGATGAACATTCTCAAGATTTTAACGCAACCCTGTCTAAATGGCACAGGTGCTTAAACAGTCATAAGGACACACAGCAGCAGTGAAGAAATAGTACAATTGATTCAATTCACAGTTCACAGCTGGTAGGTTACATATGTGAACATATAAAATTTAGAAAAACAGTGTAGTTGACTCCTTACAACTGACTACCTGGATTAGTAAAACTAGCACGGTTGCTTTAACTGATATTTTCCGGTTCTTTTTTTTTAATCCTGGCTTTAGACATGTGAGATGTTTCCAACCAAATGGAGTGTAAAATATCGTAAGTATTTATCTCTACAGCTCATAAATAATTTCCTCTCCAAGAGCAATTACCGAGAAATAACTGTACATTTCAATGGTGACATTCTAGCATAAGCAAAATCATGTACAAATTCTGCAGAAAGGCAGTAACATTGCCAGAGGCTAATATGTGTATCAATCCAAATTTTGAAAGCCTTTTAAGAATGCATGTAACTTTTCAACAAGCTGACACAAATGGGATCACATTGTACCCAAAAAGGGGCATCTTTTACATTTGACCTAGCAATAGTCACACTGATTTAATAACCGAAAAAAGCAAAAAATTATATGCTACCATTCTTTGGAAACAGCAGCTGCATTTACTTTATACCAGAGCTGCTGTGAAATATAAGAACTTGCTAACCATCTTATGACAGCTGAAGTGTTTTATTAGAAAGAAAAACAACTGAGAAGATCCTTCTCTAGTAACTGACAGATTGCACACATTGACGTACATCACTGACCATGAACACAGGGTTTATCTTAACCAAATTATTATCCCTTTCATCGTAATCATCACCAAGGAAAAACTTCATGTAGTTTGTTGTGCTTGATCTTACACTTTTGTACCTACCAGTTATCATACAAAATTGAGAAGTCTTCCAAAAATAAGTAATTTATCAAGCAAATTTACCTTATTTGGTCCTGTTGAGTCAGAGTGAGGGCCTTATTGGAGCTGCTAGCTCAAGTTATTATACCTCTGTTACTCTCTTTACTTTAGCCCAAATGAAAGCAGTTACCCTGTGAATCAATACTGAAGTCAGCATGATTGATTGCGACCTCAAGCACTTCTGTGACTCCAGCTTCCCCAGCTCCCTTAAATTACTCTTCAGTTGTCAGCATCACATGGGTTTTAGGGCCCCCTTCCACACTATGACCTGGGCTGTGTGATATTAGCTTAAATCACCACTTAAATAAAGGATTTTTGTACAGAAAAGGGGTAAAAGACAAGGCCAAAATGATAGTCCCCCTTTGTTATCTTGAGTAATGGGGAGAAAGGAGATTGCTGTGATAACTGGATGAAACAGATGTCACAGTATTAGACAGCAATGGGAATGGACTGCTGGTGGCCTTGTGCAGGTAATGCTTCTGCAAGGGCCTGCGTGCTGCTTGCTGCGGGTTTATCAGGCCAAGCACCGCGCTGCCCTGAAGCAGCTGCATCACTCCTCCACCGGGGAGGCACAAGGCTGTATCTGAGAAGGCGGCACTGGAACAAATACACTCTGCTTGCCCTCAGCCAGCTCGGCACGGGACCAGCTCTCTGCGCCTGACTGCGTCCCACTCAATTTGCAGCTCAAATAATACAGCCTTGATTAATTCAAGTGAGAACCCGGCAAGAGAGCTGGAGCACAGAGGAGATGACCCCTAAGCCAGCTGCACCATCTACCACACAAGACTATGAACTGCAGCAATCTGAGACCTTCACAGACTATTAAATAGAACCATACATTTTTCTCTCTTTTTCCTACATTCCTCAAGACACAACCTTAAATAATTTCTTGATTATTCTACAGTTACTGAAGCTTGATCAAAATTAAAACTTCCAAGATATAAAATTAAAAACAGAGCACAAAAGTATGCATAACATGATTAAATGAAACCCTAAACAAGGAGAGAGGGAATCAATTGTAAGCAGGTTTTGGCTTTTTTTTTTTCTCCAAGATGACTGTTTTGTGTCAGGAAATAAAATAATTCAAAGAATCTGAAAGTGTTCCAGAGTAGAAGATAAATATTATGAGATCTGATTAAGATAAGGCCTTCACATCACATCTGGAAATACTAGCTAGTTATCAATCTCGTCACTGGTCATCACTTCCCTTGCTCTGCCTTGAGCTGGGATAACTACAGTAACCAAGATGCCTTTTAGACAGTCTTTTCTTCTTTCATCTGTCAAAAACCTTAAAAAGTAAATTGCAATATAAGATGACATTAAAATTGAAGAGGGGACATTGTTGTGTGCAACAACAGAATTATTTTGGTTTATTATACAGATTCTGGTAACATCAAGCCATAAGACTAGAGCTGGTAATCTGCTGGAATGGTATGTTCAACATACAACAAAAACAACTGGCAATGCTGTAACACATGGTTAAATTTATAAATCTGCCCTTAACTTACTAAATCCTTGATGGAATACGTCAAAATAAACACTGTAGGGGGCCTGTTGTGGTTTTGTTTAGTGAGGGGGGGCCTAAGGTGGCAGCTTCTGTAGGAAACTGCTAGAATTCGCTCCCCTTTGTTCAGTGGACTCCACCGGGCCTAGGGCGGACCCACTGCTGGCCAAGGCCGAGACAATTGGGAGCAGAATGTCCCGTGATAACGCCTCTGCAATAGCGTATTTAAGAAGGGAAAACAGAAAAAAAAAAAGAGAAGAGAAGATGTGATGAAGCTGAGCAGGGGCAGAAGCGCAGAGGGGGAGGCGCAGGCCTTGTGGGCCTTGCAGGCTTCACCCTCTGGCCTCTCGCCAGGCGGCCGACTGGGCCCAACTCAGCCTGGCCTGGCTGCAAGAAGTGGAGAGATGAGATGGATGATGTGAAGAGATTCTGAGAGGCTTCTGCCAGTCTGCTGTGAAGAACTTTTCTTGTGAGAGAAACAGCTGCAGACACCAAGGTTAGTGAAGAAGGAGGGGGAGGAGTAATGTGGCTCCTGGCCAAGATTCCCCTGCAGCCTGTGGTGACGACCACGGAGCAGCAGAGATCCACCTGGAGACCGTGAAGGACCCCACACCGGGGGAGGTGGATGCCTGAAGGCGGCTGTGGCCCGTGGAGGGCCCGCTGGGGCAGCCGTTCTGGAGAGACTGCACTCTGTGGAAGAGATGACCCACACCAGAGCAGTTTCATGAAGGACTGTGGCGTATGGGTGGGACCCCACACTGGAGCAGGGGAGGGATGTGAGGAGTTCTTCCCCCAACTGTGAAGCAGCGGCGTAAAACAATGCATGATGAACTGACCACATACCCCATTCCCTCTTCCCCCCGTGCTGCTCAGGGAGGGGGTAAGGTAGTAGAGATAATTTTAAGCTCAAGAAGAGGGATGGGTGGGAAGGAAGTTTATCTTGTTTCTCTGTCTCATTATCCTGCTAGTTTTAGTAATAAATTAATAGTTTTCCCGAGGTCGAGTCTGTTTTGCCCGTAACAGTAACTTCAAGGATTTTTCCCTGTCCTTATCTCAAACCTCGAGCCGTTTTTCTTATATTATCTCCCCCTGTTTTCCCGGAGAGTGGTGGGGGAGTGAGAGAGAGACTGCGTAGTCTGGTCCCGGTCGGGGCTGAATTACTAAATACTTCTATTAGAAAATTGGATGGATAAACTTAGAAAACTAAGCACACCTGGATTTTAAAGGGGATAGGCTTAGTATGAGCACAGATCATGTTAATTTGCACAAAAGCACCACCCCCACGCCCCCAGAAAAGCAAGTGCAAAAAGACTTTGACTGATTAAAACACTCAAATTTGAGCCAAAACAAAGCCAGCCAACAAAGCCAAACAAAGACATCTTCGGATATCTTTAGACATTATGGTTAAAACACTGTATTTCTTTTCACTCAGTTCCCTTGTTATAAATACAACCACCACACATTGCAGGCAAACATGGTTTATTATGAAACTTTTCTCCAATACTTTTGTGGGAGCGGATATCCAGTGGTATTTCCCTAATCTAATCTAAACATTATTTTATCATCGTATTTTTCCATGTCCTTATGCTTTTTCATAGTTTGTGTCTTAAGTATCTCACATGCAAAACATTTGTAAGGAAAAAAAAAGTTCTGCAAACTGAACTTTCTTTTCAGCTAAAAGACTGTTGGGAGCAACTAATAGTGTTATAACAATATAGCTAGCAATCATTGTTATTGTATCACAAATGTAAATTGAAATACAGCAATCTTGTAGATTGTACTCACAACACAATTGTTCTTTAATATCCTTATCTGCAAGCACAATGTAATACAACTTATTTTGCAAAGCTGTATTTCTTGTGTTCTGTAGTCTTTTGCTTCACATACACTATGGTCCACAGAAGATGCTTGTTTTCTTGCTGGACCAAAAAAAGAAACGTATTTGCTGTTAAATTTATTTTCCAACAATTGCCAATGTTCATTAAAAACCACTGCAATGGTGACACAAGGCTGGAATTCATGTGCTGTACGGAAAAACTGATGTAAGGGGTATGCAAAAAATAGTATCTACTTTCAATACCTGCATTAACTGTTAGAGTTTGCTACCTTCACTAAAGGATAAGGACTTTATGGAGAAACTGCCAGCTTCTAGTTAGAAGACCCTATGTGTTCTTAAATTTCTAGAATCATACAGAAGAGTACTTCAGCCTTTGTTTCAATATTCAGATATAACTAATGAAAGTATTAAATCTAACAGATAAATTATTCTTCAAGCCTGAAAAAATAACATGCTATAATAAATACTTGTTTTTAACAACCTAATCATGGACAGTTGGCTATGGATATTTCCAAATTCTCAAAGAAAACGTGCTGCAGGCTTGTTTCTCTCCAATCATAAAATCATTCAAGAGCCTCCCCCCTCCCCCAGCCAAGAAAAAAAAAAAAACAACAAAACTAATCTTAAGTCTTCAGGGACAAACACTGTATTTTCCTCTGTCAAATAGGTTTACTTTGTCCAGCAGAAGCATTAGGGATGAAATCACAGCCGACTTGAAGCACTGGGCAGCAATGTAGGTAAATGGTTATGCAGACAGTCTGTCAGCGCTTACACACCCTTTCTGCAGCAAAAGGGTCCCAGTAACATGTGAGTAACCATGGACACACAGGAAACTGGGTCCCATTACCTCCTGTATCACCATCTGCTTTCATGATGAAACTGTAGTAGTTCACTTAATGCACTTTAATTAGAGTCACCTCCATGTACGTGGTAGAAGGGAAGAAAAGGAGAAGTAACCATTTTTATTATTTTCTGGATTACTCCAATACTTCTTACGTCATCTGACTGAAAGAAAGGAATCAAAAGCTTTATGACCTCTCTCTTGAAACTCAAATTTCATGTTTCAGGACAAAAAAAAATTCTACATGAAACATTGTTAGTTAGAAGAAAATCCAGGAAAAAAAAAATTGAATAGAAATTGGGAAAAACCCCTAAGGATTGCTGTTTGTGTCCACTGCCAGTTCCAAGTTACGTTTCTGTTGGAGAGAGAGCTTGTTCAGTTTTTCTGGTTAGTTTGCTGCAGTAACTCTGCTTTCTGACTACATATACAACCAAGAAGACGTGGTACAAAAGTAACCTAGCAGGCAAATATCTTTTTCAGTGTAATTCAAAACATATTTCCAGTGTTCAAACTGCAGAAATACAATTTGGAACAGTTCCTGCTACTACTCTTACCACCAAATGTGCTAAACAATACTTGGTAAATACTAGCTCTCCCCAGCTGCTAGCATATTCTAACAGACTCCCATCCTTAAGTAAGGGAAGGGGTGATGGCTGGCCATTGCGGCTCCTGTACTGAAGATGGCTCTTTTACAATTAAAAATGTAGAATACATAAAAGCAAACCCACCATGAAGATATCTAGTTTAGCTGTCATATTTTCTTACAGTTAACAAGTGCTTTTTCAACAACAGAGTAAAATATAAAGTGTTTGTGCACAGTTTCTCAAACGTCCTTTAGAATTTACTTGGAAATTTATTTCCATTACAATATAGCCACATACTGTTTTACCGTTTCAGTACTGTAAATAAGATTCTTTATTTCCATTCACATTTTCACCAGGAAAAGACATATAAACAATCTGTACTCCCCCAAATGCTTATAATCATCCAACTTCTGCTTTTTCAACCCATAGGAACCTAAGACTAGGTCTCACAAAGGAAATTCTGAAAAATAAATAATTGTGTAACACTAACTCGCACTCTGAAATACCAAAAACATATACAGCAAAAGGGCTTCAATGATTCTGCAAGGGGAAAAATACCCATCACATTGAGCTTAGCAGTTTTTCGTTAGAAGGAGAACACTTGAGCTTTTCTCCGTCGACTTTCTAACACAAGGTATCTGTTTAAGGTTAGCTTTTTCTGCAGCTACTCTCCAGCACATTTGACTTGCGTGCCAAACCTGCTAAAGAATTACTAACCTCAAGTTTCCATTAGGGAACACCTTGCAGCTGGAGAGCGCTTGCCAAAATATGAAAACCTGCTGCTATGTTAACACGTTTTACGGTACTCTCTACTGGTCCCCTGCTTCTTTCATAAGAGAGAGTCAGTCATGTCTTTCATTTGCTTTAAGCAGCAAACCTGTTGGCAAAACCTTCTGGGTCCACAGAAATGTTATTACTGCAAGATCTATCACTATAGATTGCTTAATGGGAGCACAGAGTGTTGTCTTTTTTTTGCTTTAAACGGGAAAAAAAAAGACTGTCTTCATCATTTTGAAAACTAGATACATTCATCCCAGAAATGCAGTGACATACTACTTGTAAAAGCTTTCTCTTCGTTGTACCTCAAATGTTCATTAAGCAAAGAGAATAACAGTAGATAAACTAAAATGAAAGAAATGGCAGTTCCATAATTATCATAAAATCAAAGAATGATGGAATCATAGAATGGTTTGGTTTGGAAGGGACTTTAGAGTTCATCTTGTTCCAACCTCTCTGCCATAGGCAGCAACAACTTTCAAGGGACTAGGTTGCTCAAAGTCCCATCCAATCTGGCCTTGAACATTTCCAGGGTGTTCTGGTTTTGTTTAGTGAGGGGGGGCTAAGGTGGCAGCTTCTGTAGGAAACTGCTAGAAGTTGCTCCCCTTTGTTCAGTGGACTCGGCCGGGCCTAGGGCGGACCCGCTGCTGGCCAAGGCCAAGCCAATTGGTAGCAGAATGTTCTGTGATAACGCCTCTGCGATAACGTATTTAAGAAGGGGAAAAACAGGAAAAAAAAAGGAGGAGAGAAGATGTGAAGCCAGCTGAGCGGGGGCAGAGAGGGGGAGGCGCGAGCCTTGTGGGCCTTGCAGGCCTCACCCTCTGGCCTCCCGCCGGGCAGCCGACTGGGCCCAACTCGGGCCTGGCCTGGCTGCAAGAAGTGGAGAGGAGATGAGAAGAGAATAAGATGTAAA
>WHYT01014339.1:194316-210892 GCA_009806455.1 Tetrax tetrax
ATATCCCCATATTCTGTTATTATTGTAGTTTTCCTTCATTATTTTAGTAAATTGTCGTCATCTCAACCCACGAGTTCTCCTTCCTTCCCAATTCTCTCCCCCATCCCGCCTGGGAGGGGGAGGGTGAGTGCGAAACTGTGTGGTGATTCGGGCTAAACCATCACATACGTTCACTCTACATCTTTTTCAATATGCCTTTTGAGTGATGGCTGACCTTCTTATCTTGAAAATATGCAAACCTATACAGCATTCTTCAGAGACAGAATTCAGTGACACAAAGTGACAGATAAAAACCTAACAGCTGTTCCTTAATTCTTCTAGAAAACAGCTTTTCACTCAGCCAAGCTTCAGCAGTATTGGTATTTTAACACCTCCAAACCAGTAGAAAACTCCTCTAATGCTTATATGCATTCAATGCTCTAGACCTAGTAAAACAACTGTTGCATAATGGTCATCAAAAGATTTTTTTTAAAAACCCACCAAAACCAAAACCAAACCAACCTAGAAACATGACCTACTCTTTCCTTTACAATACAGGATATCTGTATGTAGCCTAGAGCTAATCTCATTATAGAATATGCGACGATATTAAGAAGAAAAGCAGAGTTTGGAAGCAGTGAGGGGTACATGGCTTCTTCATTTTTAACACTTTTTTTTTTTTTTTTAAATGAGCCAAAGGCACAGAGCAGGTAGGTCCAAAAATCAAATTCCACCTTTCTTCTCAAGATGCTATAGTCAATGTAAATCAGAAAGCATTAACAAATTCACTTGGACAGTGGGATCAGAATGATGACAAGGATGCAAATGAGAAGAGTAGTAGATATCCACAGGAGGAGAGGATGGAGAAACAGGACAGTTTACAAAGACATGGCATCAAAAGGAGAAAAAATGCCAATATGTATGATGAGCTCTATGCATCATCTAATCTTTTCATAGACTGAAAAGAGAAGAGGAAAGCAACAAGCAATTTGGAGATCCAGGTGCAACATCTACTTCTTACAATAATACTGATAATACTGTTTTCAACAGATCTCTCGAAAGCCTAAATGAGAAAGAGTAGAAGATAACTTCTACAGAAAACACCATAAGACACAATTGTTAAATTTAAGCCTTTTTCACTGCTTTAGAAAAGACTGGGAGAAACATATTGTTTGACGCAAAGAGATGTTGCTTGACTTCACAGTGAATTGAGCAAGTATTAACACTAAACTGCAGCAGGAGACACGAAGGGAGGAAAAAGGTAGTAAAAGCAACCTTGTGGTTAATACTGAAGTAAACTTCCTAATGAGTTTATGGGATGTCCCTCACAGGAAGTTTCTAAAAAGAACTTAAGCAAAAATTTTTCTAGAATAACATAGGAATTGATCCTGCAAGCACGAACTCAGTGAGGTCTGCACAAGCCTGATTTTTCTAACAGTTAATGTTAAGAGCGCCCTCTATCAAGGCCAATAGCAGTGAATATAGGTGATGATCATCTCTCATGGAAGAAGTGATAATATATAGATGGATCGTTGCTGCTTATTTTAGAAAAGGATAAAAGAAAAATGATTAAAAAAAAATTAGCCAATTCATAGCCTAAGATGCTGTTGTTTTTACAGATAGAGCCTCAGAAGACACACCATACGTGGTACGCTGACCATCATGTTTAAATGAAGCTAAGGGGATCTAAAGAAAAAAAAAACATTCTGAAACATATTCTGTATGATGACATCTTATCCTGAATACTATCTTCAGGTTTGGGCATAATTTTTTAATGAAGATATCAGCAACTACTGAGGTTGGGGAAAGCACAAAACCAGATCATGCTGCAAACATGATCTAGCTGAAGAAAAGAGGAAGAACTACAAAGAGATGAGTGAGTGAAAATAAGGTAGTAACTTTCTAGTATTGATAAAATTCACTATCAAAAATGTGGTTATGAACCCCGCCTCCAGGGAAAGGGTATGAGAAACAAGATTTAATTTGCAGCAAGGTTATTTTGCTTGCATGTTAGAAACTGACATTTTAGCTTTACATACAGTGGAAAAAGTATATGACATCATTAAATAGGATATGTTAGTGTCCCTCCTGGCAGACTTTTAAATACATATTTCTATGTTCTTAAATTTATCTAAGGGGTGGTCTCAGTAGACTTAAGCAGGCATCAGTGAACTAAATCAGTTCAGGACAGATGACCTTCATGCAGTTATATTTCTGTACACCTGAAAAAGTTAGACCCATATGTTAAATTCAGCATCAAAAATTTATGTACGCATATCAGAAGGAACAAATCAGAAATTAAATATATTTTAACAGTGAACTAGGTTAAAAATGATCCTTTGTAAAAATGTTTGAAGATTCATGAAATAATAATTTATATACAGAAATATCTACTTTTATACAGATATTGTTTTGTAAAAACTTCTGAATTTTAAATAGTATCAACAATAATTAAAAACCAAAACCAAAACAAAAACCCCCAAACCCCTGAATGATTGGTATAAGATCTAAGACCATCAGTATTTGGAAAAATACCGTATTCTTTCTGGAGGACTTACTTCCAGTAACCTTGGAGTTTTCTAAGCTGCTCAAGTGCAATACTCAGCAATAAAAAATTGGTTGTAACTGTGCTTGACTCTAAAATGCAAAGATAGGTCAAAACATTCATGGTTTCCTCAGAGGAATGCCTTTCATGTACTAACATGTGCTGCATCTACTCTTGAAATTATAAAACTTTTTATACACGTCAGGCAGAACGAAGTCTCTCTCCTTTAAATTTGTCCTCCCAAAGACCACTACAAAACTCTTGCTCAGAGGCACTACATTTTATTTTATAACTCTCATTGCTTTTTTCGTCCTGTTTACCAGTTTTTTAGAGGAATGAATTCAAAACGATTTCTTAAGTGATATTAAATTCTCTGACCGTCACTTCTAGCGTTGTCTTCCTTCCTGTGTTACCATGAGCTGCAGAGAGAGCAGACCTGCTTGACCTGGAGGTAAAAACAGCAGGTCCTGCCTTCCACATTCAGGATCAAATAAAAGTAAAATGAAACCAATGACTATCACTTTGGTGTCAGCACTATGTAACTTCACACAGGGATCAGGACTCTTTTTAAGCACCAACAGCTTCCATTAGGGTTAATGGATAAAAGAGTTACTTCCGCAAAAAATTGTAGGAAAGGTGCTCACCTTAGGTAAAGGGTGAAAGCTGGCCAAACTCTGGATATGCTCTTTGGTTATAGAAACCTGTTTCTAGCTCTTTTATAACCTGCAACAGAACTGCTTGCTCCTCAGAGAACACTGCTTCTCTATGTCTTCTCTATGCACAGAGCTATCCATCTGAAAATTACTCAACATGAAGCTGTTTATTGGCTAAGTGCTACAGGACATTATATGAGACTTACAGGCTTGTCAGACCTAAAAAAAATAATCATAGAATCATAAATTCATAGAATAGTTGGGGTTGGAAGGGACCTTCAAAGGTCATCCAGTCCAACCTCCTGCAAGGAGCAGGGACATCTCCAACCAGATCAGGTTGCTCAGAGCCCCATCCAACCTGGCCTTGAATGTTTCCAGGGATGGGGCATCTACCACCTCTCTAGGCAACTGTTCCAGGAACATACTGAGAGGAAACCCATCCCTTAGTTTCCATGCATGGAAAGATAATTTGATCCGACAGGGGCTTCTATGCTTTTCCAGTAATGGAAAGCTCATCTGAAAGTTTTGTAGCTGGTTTGTGCGCGCGTGCTTGTCCATGCACATAGGTATATGCTGCAGCAGAAGAGAATCCTATTGCTGAAGAGGAAACAGTGCAGGTTAGTCATTATGAAGACTTCTCTGTGTTGTGTCACACCCAGATAAAGAAATTTTAAAAACCTACACAACACAATTCCTATAGACAAGCCTTGATTGTCCTTTCCAAAGGCTAGGATGTGTTTTCATAGCAACTAATACTGCACCTGAGAGGCATTTCTCAGTGAGAACTTTGCTATCCCCAAGCTTGCAGAGATGGACTGTGTCAGTTCAGGATGAACCCAAAAAGAGCCATGCAGGCGACAGCCACAAGGTGCTTTACACAGAATCAATCGATTTTTCTGTTCTCAAACATGTAACAGCTATAATATTTTGATGCTGAATAACCTATACCATTCATGTCACCACTAAAGCAGAATAAAAATGGATGATTTTAGCAAGTTGTGTAAAATTCTACTGTGGATGGACTCCCTTATGCCTAAGGTAAGAGTCTTGCACTGTTACAGTTAAAGAGCACTTCTAGTGCCCTTTGAGGCTGCAACAAACATATACCAGCAATCATTTTTTGATCAAATCAAATTTAACACGGAAGTAATCACACAAAACCTAAAAAAATTCCAGAATAATCTCCTCACCGATAATACGCCCAGGTATCCTCATCTCAAAACAATCCATAAACACGCTCCAGGTCTATAAGGGTCATTTGGGCTGAGGTGGTTTGAAAGTGCTAGTTTAGTCCTGTAATTTGACAAAAAAATCTTCTATGTAAAGTAGCTACAGAGTTTTTAAGAGTATGTTGGGCAATCTGTAAGTAAATGGTGCTAACATTATCATCAGGTTCATATCACTGCTAGAATGTCAACAACACATTGCAGTCAAACACTTAAGCTACCAGTGACAGTTCTAGATGTAACTAATATAATTTAAAAGAAAAATAGTCTATTGTCTTTAGAAAATATACATTAGACTGATTTAAAAATAAACAAACAAACCAAACCCCACACCTTATGCTGGAGACCCTGACGTAAATCAACAGTAAACTATTGCAGTATTCAGTCTATGACAGCTGTAAAATCCTCTCACATAAAAGTGAAAAGACAAAAGGGATAAATAGGAATCTATTTACTTGATAAAAATATGGACTTAGTGGACTGGCATGTTTATATTGACAGACAACATATCTGTCAGCAGCAGATATATGCATCAGGCAAGGTTTACATATATGAATGAAACTACATTTTACCATAATGATTTCTATTTAAATCAATCTGAAGATATTTATTTCAGTATTTAATTGCACTTTCATCCTGCACAAGTTCCTAGCATATTTATTAGATGTGCTCTTGTTTAATTCAATCCTCTCTATTCTCACCAGTTGCCTTTCCTATCCTGAGGCTATTCTCTCTGTTTCAAATTTCTTTTTTTCAGATTACTGCTTGTTCTGCTTACCCTTGATTACTTTCACTGTTATTTCTACCTGGATGGATTCTACCTTTGATATTTATTTTACCAATTTTTCCTCTATTAGGACAAGCACTTGACAAGTCATTTTTTTCTTCCTTTTATTTCTACTCATTCACCTTTTAATTCTTTATATGCAGACTCCATATTTTTCTTTCCTGTTAACAGTACAGATATAATTAAAATGGAAATATCAGGGGAAAGAAGGATAAAAAATGAATAGTGATTCAATTTGAAAGTGTTACTGAAAACAGCAGTCGTATCTCCACTCCATACAAGAGATGGATCAACAGTCCATATTCCTGCAAACTGGATTTAAGAACTTTAAATATTTTTTCCTTCTTTAATTAATACACAATTTGCAGGTGTCTTTCAACTATTACAAGTGAGCTAAATATATCAAAGAGTAAAATATCACAATACTACTGGAAACTGGGGAACATATGAGGGAGCTGTAGTGATAAAGTACAATCCTGAAGTACAAGCATCATTGTTCTTTTAGCCTCAGGGTTTGTGTTTACTTAAAAACGGAACGGTGTCCAGATTAATTCCTATTTAATTTTAAACATTTATGTTAGAAGCCCTAATACACAAGGTTCAATCTCTAGTGAATGGTGAAAGCATTTATTAATAACAGACAGAAAGGGCTAACCTTAAAAACTACAATAAGCAAACCTTCAGTGTACTGTCTGCCCAGGTATTCAGATACTTGGTGTAACTCAAATAATAAATATTGTTCCTCTTAATGTTTCAAAGACTGTATTTTTAGATAGTAATAGTACAATTCATTTTGTTCCAAATGTATCATATACTACGTTCTTAGCATGTAAAATACTCCTAAGAATGTATTATCTGAAAAGCCTTTGGAAATCTTAAAAATTCACATAAAACTAGCACAGATATTTTGATCTACTTCCATGACTTTAGTATGCTGTACTATATTAAGGCAAGTTATTGAATTTCTCCAGGGATGGAGCATCAACTACCTCTCTGTGCAACCTGTGGCAGTGTTCTACCACCCTCATTGTAAAAAATTTCCTCCTTATAACAAGTCTGAATCTCCCTCCTTCTATTTTAAAACCATTACCCCTTGTCCTGTCACAACAGGCCCTGCTAAAGAGCTTCTCCCATCTTTCCTTTAAGCCCCTTTTAGGTACTGGAAGGCCACTATAACATCTCTCCAGAGCCTTCTCTTCTCCAGGCTGAACAGCCCCAACTCTCTCAGCCTGTCCCCATAGAGAGGTGCTCCAGCCATCTCCATGGCCCTTCTCTGGACTTGCTCCAACAGGTCCATGTCCTTCTTATGTTGGGGGCTCCAGAACTGGATGCAATGCTTCAGGTGGGGTCTCATGAGAGCAGAGTAGAGGGGGAGAATCCCCTCCCTCGACCTGCTGGCCACACTTCTCTTGATGCAGCCCAGGATGCAGCTGGCTTTCTGGGCTGTAAGCACACATTGATGGTGCATGTTGAGTTTCTCATCCACCAGCACTCCCAAGTCCTTCTTCTCAGGGCTGCTCGCAATTTATTCTCCACCCAGACTGTGTTTGTGCTTGAATTGCTTCTTTTCCTGTGTGCCAAGACTGTGATTTACTGAGGCAGATAAATTTGATGAACTAGTTGCTGTGCAAAATATTATTCCTATAAACTGAGAGAATAATTTTTAAAAACAAACACAGATGTGTTTGTCATTATTATTAATGTAATCTGTTCAAGTCTTACAGTCTAAAAATAACATAAAAGCACGATACAACCCCTTAATATAGGAAATATATTTTTTTTTCACTATGAATCAAAGGAAAACACTATTTATCCTTTCCCCTTTTGCTAGAGTGAATTATTGCTCCTGCACTTACTAAACTTTATTTTCTTTCTCTTTCTTCATCAAAGGCACAGATAATCCAAGGGTGAATTTGGAAAGCAAAACATAGTGCTACTAGAAATTCATTGCATAGAAGGGCAAAGATAATTGGTCCCAAATCTGTCTTAGAAAAAAGATCTGAAGTAACAATAAATCATAGCAGTGAGCATACAGAAATTACATAAGATCAAAACTTGACCTCCACTGATCTGAAGTTATCAGCTAATCCTATTAGTCCTTTTAAAACAAAATATATTAGTTATCTCCTAGAGGAGATTACCACATTATTAATATTATTCCTACTGTTCAAATCAGAAAGACATTCATATTATCTAAGATGTGTAAAGACATCTATGTAAGAATTATATCTTTCTGTACAAAGGAGATATCTGAAGACATAAAGAATCTGGCTCCTTGGCAAGGCAACACCACTGTTGGAGGGATTCGGGCTGACTGTGATGTGAGTGATAAGAGTCAGAGGACAGAAATTCTTATTGTTTATCAACATGGAAATGGACTCTTGGTATTCGTAATCATACATATTAATTTGGTACACCACTAAAATTACCTTTTCCAAAACCATATTTATTAACCTACACCACATTATTCCCAGCAAGTACAATGGGGAAATTTTCAATAAGCTTTATGAGAATAAGTTGATAATTTTCTCTTTTACAAAAGAAAAACTATGGTAGAGAAATTAATGATAAAGTTTGTATTAATTTGGGGTATAAACCTATTTCGTGCTTGCGATCACTTATGTCACTTATTATGTGCTATCCTTTGTTCCACTGGCAAAAGCTCCACCTATTTATCTCCTAAGCATTATTTTTCCCATACCCAGGTAAAAATGTACATGGATAAGAAACAGGAAATTGCATCATAATGCATACGAATGAAGGGAACAAATCAAGCTGGCATGGTCAGTCTTTACATTCACACATTTTTAAATGTGACTGTGCAACATACCTTTGAAGATAGTTATCTACATGGTCAAATGAATAATTTCATAATTTTTTAAAATACTCTATTGGCAGCAGTTAAAGTCTAAGGCATAAACCTCCAACTCGGCAAAACTGAGTATTAACATCTGAAGAACATAGCTATGAATATTTTAAAGGGTGATACTAATGTTATTTTACCAAAGCAAGGAGACAACAGTCATAAATACACTTGTGAAATTTTACTTTATCAATTTAGTGGTTTTTACATGTGCTAATACTAGCTGAGAAAAGATTGCTATCCTGGGCTAACAAACTCTAAATTAATATCAAAGCACCACTTAGAGCCAGAAAGAAGCATTGCTCATCAAATAAAAAAAAAAACACTTTTGCCATTTGATGAATGTACACATTAGAAGTTTTCACATTGTAATGGCTGAAGGAATAAATGCACTCTCCCACTTGAATGTTTTATGTTACAAGTGAAAAATATTCAGATATTACATTGCTATTTTCTTTAAACTAGTAAGCAAATTCCAATTTTTATTATCACTTAGAATAAACCTAGGTCCCATGTAACTAGCTCAATTACAGAGATGATAGAATGATTTCAATTTTATGTTGCTGCTTTGGGCAGTAAATAGAACATGATGGATTTTTAGATCGTTATTTCACAATATCATTGAAACAATTATGTTGAAATCTTGGCAGTAGAAATAATTAAATGCATGTGACAATTTGTTCATCAATAATGCACCTGAAAAGTTTAATAAATTATTCACTTAACCGTCACTGGAAAATCTCCCAGTATGAGAAACAGCAAAGGTAATTTAAAAAGCACACCCACTGGAAATGGAAAAGAAAATATCTATAATTTATTCTACACATAATGTGACTAATATGTATACTTGTTGCAAATGGCAGAGGCCGATAGTGACCAGCACAGTAATAAAACACACCAAAGAAAGGTAGTCTCTTTTGAAATCGGAAGAAAATTTAGAGCCAACATAATTCCAGTCGCCAAACACAAATGTTTCTGCTATCTACAAGGTGCTCTAGGGGGAAGGAAGAGGCAGAAGAATCGGGAACACAGGAGTGAGTCTGAGTCTAAGAAGAAAAGGCACTGGGGGGAAACATGGTTTTAGTTTTGTCTTTGTTTCTCTCCATCTTACTGTATTTTTAATTGGCAATAAACTAAATTAATTTTTGCCAAGTTGAGTCTGATTTGCCTGTGACCCTAATTGGTAAGTGACGCCCCTGTCTATTTCAAGTCATGAACTTTTCTGTTTTATTTTCTCCCCCTGGCCTGTTGAGGAGGGGGCAGTGAAAGCAGCTGGGTGGGCATCTCGCAGCCAGATGAGGTCAGCTCATCACAGTGTGTGTATGTGTGCACATGCATCAAGATAGCCACAAATTACCTGGAATATTAGCAGTCTCAATTACACAGTAAGTATTCTTTTCTTGTACAACCCAAAGAATATGTTCTTCACTATCTCAGAAAGTCACTTGGCAATGCAACACTACAGTAGGAACGGTGAAGAGCAATTAAATTATGTCCGACAAGTCTTATCATGAAGATAGAAATACACAGTTATTCTATGAAGCAAGAAGTTATGTTGCTCTAGCATGTTTGAAATGAAGTTATTTCGCTATTCCTGCAGACCAACTGATAGAAGAAATAAATTACTCACGCGAATGAAACCACAGACTCTCCCTGAAGGAGAAAAAGAAGAGATGCTGTTTCACATGTGGTTTTTACAAACATGTGTCTTAATAGGTCATACAAAAAATTTTAGTAGGTGGCATTTAAAAAAGTCTGGTGAATGATCTCCAGCTGAACGGTTTTAAACTAGAAGGAGGTAAAACTAGATTAGACATAAGGAAGAAATTTTTTTACAATGAGAGCGGTGGAACACTACGGCAGATTGCCCAGACAGGTGGTGGATGCCCCATCCCTGGAGATGTTCAAGGTCAGGCTGGATGAGGCTCTGAGCAACCTAATCTGGCTGGAGATGTCCCTGCTCCTTGCCAGGGGATTGAAGGAGATGACCTTTAAAGGTCCCTTCCAACCCTAACCATTCTATGATTCCATGAACTCATGAAAGGTGGATACCTAATTCTAATCATCATAGATTTGTTGTGTTTATTGTTTTGACAAACAACCTTTTTTTTTTAATCTGCACTTCTATCTCCACGTTTCCACGTAGTACTGGAAGATTTAGGAAAGACTCTCGTAGTGTATGCAAATATACAGCTGCTTAGCTGTATGATTTTTCAACTTCAGTGTAGTACTTAGTGGTCAAAAATCCCAGATTTTTAGATAATAGCACACAAAATTATCAATACATTTATATTTATTCCTCATGCTGAAGCAAGGTCTCTTAATTGAACTTAAGACACAGGAGATTGCACATGGAGACACCTATAAGATGTAGTAACCTATTCCAGTAGGTAAGTAATATTATACAGTTGTGGTTCCTTCAAGATCACATAGGATAGAAGTACACGCTAGATGAGGATTCAGAAAAGCCAATGGTCCAACCAATAGCGTGCCAAGCCCAACATTGAAAAAGAGATCTGCCAAAACCTGTATCTGTCATATGGTCTTAAGCACATGCTGCAGTGTAAAGATCAGTGTCCCTGTAAAGGTAAGCCTTAAAACATTTTCAGCTCAAAATGCAATATCAGTATTTTCTCTCCTCTATTTACATAAAACTGATATCTGCATCTTAAACAGCTTTAGGTCGGATCTTCTGAATACGGGTTAGTGAAGACACGGTAGGATTCCTGAAAAGTTTAAAAGCTTTTGAAAACTTCCAGTACAAGTTGGACGTGTATTACAGCATTTAACAGAATTTTATCGGATTCCTCTCCTGAGCTCTGTTGTTTTTATTCTGCCCAGCTCCCACTGTCAAAATTCCTACAGTCTTTTAATCTGGCCCAATTACACTCTGCACTGCAGAGGCCTCTACAGCAATGCTGAAAGCATACAAATGGATGACTTTGAGAACAGATCAGGTTACACTGTCCAACAAATACAGTGTTACATTTAGGAAATAACATTTAACTATTTATGAACTGATGTAAGATAGACGTTATATGGGAAACACAGCTGAATTCTATCAAATACAAACAATCGCATACAGTTCTGCTTCAGAAGGAATAACATTAGCTATTATAGTTCTTGATAATTAATTGTTGTATAAGACTTGGGATATACTCAGCATCTTTTTACATGTTATTTCATTAGAGATAGATTTCATGCAAACTTGTAACACTATAATACGTAACTCTCCTTAGATAAGGAAACAGAACTGTTAACAGGACAGGAAGCATACAAGCACCTTAAAACCAGAAACTTCTTTTCTTCCCATGAGTACATCACATAGAGTATATTTTTTCAGATGGTCTTTTTTTTTTTCATTTAAAAACCAAAACAAAAATATTCAAAAGAAGATGCAACAAGAAACTTAGAGATACAGTACAACAGCTCAGCATTCAGAAAGAGCTTCAATAAAGTCCTCCATTTTATAAACAAAATGGTGCAAGATGGAAGAAAGGCAACTCTATTTTCTAAAATATTATAAATTTAAACTGCTTACAGATTAAAAACCCTACCAATACAGTTAAAAAATTAGTGTTTCTAACTTAATTATAAACTAGTCTCCTCCTGACTGTTTTCTTTACAGATGTAATAGAGAAGAAAAGATATTTTGAGATTTGTAATAGTGCTCTCAAATATGCTGAAGGACCTTCTTATGTTAGGCATTTTACAATAAAAATACAGAATAATCTGGATTATAAAAGCATTGAGAATAATTTCATCTAGTTCTTTTCAGAAGAAAAAGGCTTCTCAAACCCAGCTACCAAAGGTACACTGAACATATTACATAACATTAAGGAAATTAAAAGGTACAGTTATAGTATGCAAAATACTTCACGTTAGAGTACGGTCAAGTACAATGGCCAGTTTTAAAAAGAAGTAAGATTAAAAGGGCATCAACAAAATCCCATTTTCAAAATAGTCTTAAAATTTTCTTTCTCCTTACATGGGCAAGTTTCAGAATCTAGTGACATCCTATTTTAACACTTTCAGAATCTCTCTAAAATTAGTGGCAAATAAAGACGGATGTGATAGTTCTCATAAGTGAAAACCAAAGTGAACTCTCCATACTACATCCTTTCTCTCCACCCAGACAACAAGACAAATACAGTGTTTTTAAACTAACATTTCAGGTTTCTTAACCAGTGAAAAGACTGAAAAACAAAGCAAGACATCCTTTTTCTACAACGTACTTCTAATGTTAAAAACATTAGATCAAATATTTTCATGAGCAGCCAGTATGCTGATGAAACAAAGTGTATCAATTCAAAACCAGTACGAAATGAGACCAAATAACTGACTTATCCTATGGATATGTTTTATTTTTATTTTACACAGATAACATCAAAAAGTAGGAAGAATCATGCTTCTCTGCTTTCCTTCTAAAAGAACAAATGTTAACATAACTTGCACAGAAAAGCAGAGTCTCAAAATTCTCTCTGTGAGACTGGGAGTGGTCAGTAGTCCATGTATTTCCCTACCACGGAGTCTGAAAGGCAATGGATGAATCCTTATAGTAACAACTGATGTAGTACAATCTTGAATCTGATTTTATGAAAATACTTTTATTTTCACAACACAGATGGTGAAGGCTGGCAAGATATGTGGTGTCCGAGTTGACTTGAAGGAAGGAAAACCTTTAAGTTAACACAGAGCAGTTGGGTTCACAAATGCACTTCTTTAAGGGCTTACGGGTGAGCTCACAGGGCGTACAATAGAATCACAGAATCATAGAATGGTTAGGGTTGGAAGGGACCTTCAAAGGTCACCTAGTCCAACCCCCCTGCAAGAAGCAGGGACATCCCCGACTAGATCAGGCTGCTCAGAGCCCCGTCCAACCTGGCCTTGAATGTTTCCAGGGATTGGGCATCCACCACCTCTCTGGGCTTTATACATGCATGTGTCCATTTTCAAGCAGAACCAGGTAGGCAAAATTATCCCTTTTTCATTTGCAAAAGTAGAAATCTCCCTGGTCAAAGTAAGTGTGTTAAATTGCTTAAAAACTCACTTAGGGAAAACACAATCTTTTTCAAAGCTTTAACAGTAATCAAAAGGTTTACCTTCAAGTCACCTTGCTAATTCAATGTCTGTGTTCTCTCATTGAGCAAATATTGTCAGTAAGAAGGGATAAACTGATAGTTATTGACGGAAGAAGCCAGCCACAGGACTTACTGCCATTCTCTATTCTACAGAAGTGCTTAACAGCTCAACACCCAGAGCTCTTGAGTGTGGGACTACTATTCTATCTACTGGATCACCACTGAGCTGAAAGTAGAGCATGTGCATGTGCAAACATGTTGTTTCTGCACTTAGTCACACTGCTTTGTAACAGACACTCAATATGCTCTTCCACTTGTTTACCAAAACCAAGGAGCAGCTTACTTCTTGTAGTAGTTACTACTGTTCATTATTTTTCATTACTTCTAAGTAAGAATCTAAGCAAGAATTCTTCTTTCTAACAGAATTTACAGCTTCCATTTAAGAAACTCACCAGAGAGATGATGTTCTTTAGAGAAAGCACTCTTCTCAAACGTGAATTTGAGAATATTAAGGATAATTTCTAGTGTATTAAAATGCTACAGGTTTATACTATTTATCAATAAGCCTCAAAGACATCACTAATATCTCACGTGTTCTCTGTGTGACATTGTCAACTTCATTACTTTTATCTCTGTCTTGAGCTCCCAGTGCCTTCCCACAAGAAACAGTCATCATTTAAAGCTGCAAAGAGAACAGACATGAAGGGCTGTATTTGCGGCCCAAAATGTGACAGCTACTGGAGTGCTATGCCTATACAGAAAAACATGACCATAAAGAAGACAATTATCCAAACTCTCCCTTTCTCTAGAAATAACCAGTCCAGAAGAACTGAAAGCCATCTTTATTAAATATAAATTGCAAAAATGGTTCTTACACTTTGTTAACACTTTCATAATCTCTGAAAAAAGACTGTTTTGTAAGCTTCCCCTCTGACACCCCAGACACAATGCTGCTCATAGGTCCTACCTACTGGAGACTCTTACGGAGCTATAAGACTTGGGAACGTTGTAACACATCCGTATCAATAAAACCAAATTTTTGCAATTTCTCTTTCAGGCCTTTCTTTCCTAGAGTAGCTGCATCACACCATTGGAAGGTTTACATCTCTGGAATTTCTGCTCTAATCTGCTGTTGGCTTTAGTAGTACCTTATCCTTACAGGATAAGTAGGTAGTACCTTACTCTTCGCAGCTGTCTCTTCCTGTCAATGTTTTGCCTTTAGAAGTTATTACCCATACGTTGTCTCTTCTTAGCCTACATGATTCTTCATAAAAGATATGGTTGCTCATAGTGATGCTCACAAATTAAAAGGAAGAAGATAACCGATCTAACACCAACACAGGTACTCTGCAGGTTGCAACTGAGAAGTGCTGCCATAACATAAATAATATTGTATGGCCTTTAAGACTGGTGAGAGGGAGAACAAGAAGAAACCACAAAAAAAGTTCCCTATTAATACAAAACATCTTCAAGAAGCAGGCAAAAAATATATCAGAAGACATGCTGATACCTTTTATACAACATCAAACTGCTCTGTCTGGTTTTATGTAATGAGAAGTTCGGATAACCTAGATGCATATGATACCTGAAGAAAAACTAGCTCAAAATCAATGAATCAATTTCTTACAAGAAAATTCTAGTTATCCATTAATTAAATCTTATCCTTTGTTTAATTTTAAATTAGCTGCTTCCCTTTCCAAATTGAAGTATGCTGATATCTTATTAATGGCACATATTAACTGGACTGCTCTAAATACAGAGTGAGAAGATGAAGCTCAGCTGAAGTAGGTATCACAGACAGCAAATCACCTGTAAAATGTGGCCATTTTAGACCACACTTCTTGGAAGCTTTTCTGTGCGATGATCTGTTTCTGCACAATGTTAAGAAGTTTAGTTTACAGGACCCTAATGTTTAACGGTATCATTTTACAGTGAGAGTGCATTATTCAAGTCCTAATACAATTCTAAGATTATTTATTTAATTCTGCATGATGTGCTGTTTGTTAGCTTTTGAAACCCCTCCCCAAGGTTAATGTGTTTTCTTTACCACTGTACTCACCTAAATATCAACAAGCTAAAATTTAGTAGAATGCATATGAAACAACAGTGATACAATATTACCATATTAATTTTGGCAAAGAATTTTAAATTCCTCAATAGTCAGACTTCATAACATTAACTTCCAGAAGTCAAAATTTAGTCAGCAACAGTACAATGGAAGTTATAGCAACATTAATATTAACGTCCTGTATTAAACAGTGATGTAAATAAGGTATTCCTTTCTAGTCATTTTACAAACAAGCTTATCTTTAAAAAATGAACTCTGCAACAAAAAGGAAAGTAACTAAGCAAGAAAGAATTGTGATGTGAGGAATAAATGCAAAGACACCTAAATCTGACATCTGAACCAAAATTATCCGATGTGTGGGGATGTGGCATGGCTAGGATGTAAAGTTTAGTCAACGTACACCAGGTTTTAAGTTTAAAGACAAAATGGCTCAGGAAACAATGACTGGAATGAATAGCTCTGCAACTGGCAAATATAATTAACCTTTTTTACAGCTAGAGCACAGAAAACAGGTGGAAGACTTAACCCACTTTAGATTCAAATAGAATATTTTTATATTTTTCCTCTAACTTCAACTACATACATACCAAGGTGAGAGAAAAAGAGGAATGCATACAACAGCTTTCACTGCTCATTTTTAATTCACTGTTCTATTTTTTTTTTTTAATTTATTATGGCGCCCTCCCAAAGAATTTGTGCATTATTTACTATTAGTAATTTATCTTTGAAAGTAGAATTCAAGATTGCAAATAAAATAATTATACAAAGAATATAGCAGATATAATCTAAACACACTTCTTACACTGTTTAGCCAATAACAAACAAATAATATAGATTTTAACATACTTAATGCAAAAAAATATATTATGCAAGAAAGAGCATATTTATTTTGAGGAATTCACATATGTGGCTTTCAGTCAAATACTGAATCTGTGCTAACAAAAAAATGTTAAAGAAGTCAAGATATATTTACAACACATATGTTGTGGTTTTGTTTAGTGAGGGGGACCTAAGGTGATAGCTTCTGTAGCAAATTGCTAGAAGTCGCTCCCCTTTGTTTAGTGGACTCCACCGGGCCTAGGGCGGACCTGCTGCTGGCCAAGGCCGAGCCGATTGGGAGCAGAATGTCCCGTGATAACGCCTCTGCGATAACGTATTTAAGAAAGGGAAAAAAGAAAAAAAAAGAGAGAAGAGAAGATGTGACGAAGCTGAGCAAGGGCAGAGGCCCAGAGGGGGAGGCGCAGGCCTCCGGGGCCTTGCAGGCCTCACCCTCTGGCCTCTCGCCAGGCGGCCGACTGGGCCCAACTCAGCCCAGTCTGGCTGCAAGAGGTGGAGAGGAGAGGAGATGGGATGAATAACGTGAAGAGATCCTGA
>WHYT01014340.1:0-27759 GCA_009806455.1 Tetrax tetrax
ATATTGCCCTGTTTTTTTTTTTTTTTTTTTTTTTTTTTTTGTAATACAAAGAAACAACGTGGCTGAGTTAGCATCACCAGACCTTCTGCAGAGAGGGGCTCATCCATTAGTCCCCAAGACAGGTTTGCTGTAGGATTAGCTTGGGTGAAGGACACAGAATAAGTGTTTGCAGTGCTGTGGGATGGATTTGCTGCAGGATACGCGTTCGTATGTGTAGGGTCCTGTTGATGGATTTACTATAGGATCTGCCTGAAGATGAAGAAAATTGGAGCCTGGCAGAATATTTCTTAGACAAGCTATGCTATTTGTGCCCACTCAGGTACAACAATCTTGCTGTAGGATTTTCTTGGGTGGGACAAAAAAAAAACATAAATAAAAACTTGAGGGCAATTAGTGCTGTAGGATTTTTCCAGGAGAGAAACGCAGACGAACCACAGGAAGTGTGTTATGCATTACCCAGCACATGTTGCCAAACTGAGATGACTTGTTGCTTATGGAGTTTCTTGTGATCATCAAACCAGCTGAAAGTCTCGCTTGAGTAATTAAAATGCTAATTGGAAATTCACCATTCATCAGAGGAAATAGCAATGAGTTTCTTTCTTTCTTTTTTTCTTTCTTTTTTTTTTTTTTTTTCCCTCTAGCATTTTCTCTCTAGTGGTGGCAGATGTTGGGGTTGTGGATTCATTGTCTGTCAGAGACAGAGCAAAATCCTCTTTCCAAACTAGTTTTCTGTATTTTTGTTGATTGTCTGCTTAAATTAACCTTCTCTAATGAGATGAAGATACACAGGGTATGCCTGTAATTTACGGGCTGTGAAATTAGTACAGATATAATACATCCTGGTGGGTGACAGGGATTAGAGAGCTCTGAGAGTGCCCAGGTAGAGGAGAAGATGGGATGTATCTTCAATCCGTGGGTCCTAATGACATGGAGGATTATCCCATCTGGCTGTACGCATACACACATGCACTTAGAGGCTTTGCTCAGGAGCGTGAGAGACAATGGGCTGGAGCTTGCCCTCTCCTCTGAGAAGGCATTTACACCAGTAAAAAGTTATATAGTGTGGATGCAGAGTGCTGTCACATCACGCAATTGATACCCAGCCTTCACCACTGTGAGCGGAGAAGCGTCGCAGGTTTGGCTGGTGCCTGTGCGTGTGCAGTGTAAACGCACCGCAGGGCTCCTCCGCACCAAGGAGGATGCTGCTTTGCTACCAAGCCACTTTCCAAATAAACAGAAAACATATTTCAGATGAAGGATTCAGGGATACATACCAAGTCCTCAAATGGTCAACCCTTGGATGTCATCCTCACTCGGAGTTATGGGGGAACATGCCTGCATTCCTCTGGCCAGAAGAGGCTTTGCAGGGGGGTTTCTCCCTCCGCATGCAGAACTGGGCAGCGTGCGTGCCTGTCACTGTCCTCTGCTGGAGAAAGGAGACTCATACAAGTTTCACTGATTGCCATAAAGCCTTGCAGGCTTCTAAAAGGTGTCTGGTCAAAAAGATCGGTCTGAGATGTCTCGACTGACTAACAAAAGTGCATGTGGCTGCAATCCACAAGGAAAAGTGGATGACCTCTAAGGAAAGGGTTTGGATACATCCTCCTCTCCACATCTCTGAGGCTTGCATTGCAAATATTTGAATCCAAACATCAGACTTCAATTGTCTCACTTGATAAGAAGGCGATGCTTGAGTTCCCTCTCACTCAGGCACAGATCAACGCACAAACAAACACACGCAGCCTCCTCCCGAGACCCCACACCAAGACTTCCCTTGGCACAAAATGACAGGGTCTGGGGGGAGCGTGAGGTGCCCGCATCGCTGTGCTCCATTACCTGGTCTCTAACCTGGAGAAGGGAAATCAGATAATTGCATGGCTGCCAGCTTCCAATATTTTAGGGCTAATTTATGGTAATAGGTGTTTAAAACACTCTCCGCCATCGTACACACCTCCGCTTTCATGAAAAAAAAAAGGGAAAAAACTTACTTTGTTTTCATGCTGAGCAGATAATCTGGTTATTGTGTGTCAGATTCAATTTGAAGGCTGTAACAGAAAGACAAATAAAAACCTCCTTCCCTGCTACCCTCAACAATTTTTTTCCTGTCTTTGGGATATTGTGATAATGGATTTGTGCCCGCAGGACCCACTGGGGGTTGAGAGCCCCTGCGTCTGTGTATACGCCAAACATGTTGCAGTTATAATGATGCCAGCCTCAAAGAAAATGAGGTGTGCGAAAGTTCTTTCTAACAATATCCGTTGCTTTAATAGAAGATATTATCACTGTTTGTGAATCTGGTCACACGTTAGGCCTCAAATCAGATGTATTTACAGCCCTGTACTTTAAAAAAGTAGAAGGGCAGCACTATTAGTTTGGGGGTTTTCTGTATTTTTTTAAACACAGTTATTAGAAGGGAAAAAAATCCATTTACTTAGGTTTGAGTTCAGATGGGTTCTGGATCAAAAGGCCAAAGTTATATCCTGAAATTTGTGAAGATTCGTATCATTCATATCTGTATCTGTTTATTAGCTCAAATGAAACAAAACATGTAAAAAGGTGAACAAGCAAATGCACAAACAGAACTGAAGCCAGACCTCTGAGTCCACTGCTGAATCTGGAATGAGCGCAGATCTAGGTGCAAACTTCTAATCCCCTTTCTCATTCCCCCTAATTGTCATTTTTGTTTGACACATACCTAACATATGCCAATTATTTGCTTTTTTATAAACACAGTCCTTGCCCAAAGGTAAACAAGACAGGCAAAATGCAAGGCAAAGGATGGCTCTGCATTACAATTTCTCTGGCAGCAAAGGCAGCTTAAGAAGATCCTGTCCTTCTCCTGCCAATTTTTCCTTTTTTCCATGCTGCAACTTGCTCTTCTGTCAGATACATCAGTGCAACTCTGTGTAGGGGCTCAAGTGGATCAGTTTTAAAAGATTTCCTCTTAAATGTGGTCCAGCATCAGTACAGCCCTCAGGCAGTTGCCTCCATACATCTGGAGCCGTAAATTGAGTTGCAACGTGGGAAAATGCAACCAGAATGAGAAACTATGCTAAATTGGTTTTACCCATGAGAAATTATGATATGGTCATGTGCAGTGGGCTGCTGCTCTGTTTATTTGAGCTCAGCCAACCCTGGCCTCACCAGGGAGGTGTTGTGAGATAAGGGTTTTCAGGTGTTGAAAAAGCGGGTGGGATAATGGGAGGAGGTGGCATGAGAATAAAAACATTGCTGAAAGGGTGGGAGGTGGTAGAGGAACATTGAGATAGTGATTTGAGAAGGAAAGAGGTGGCTTTAGGAGGAGGTGTAAGGATGCTCAGTACAGACAGGTAAGCATGGAGCTGGGTTTAGGGTGCAGGTCCTTTCTGGATGTGATCTGTTCTACCAGCTTGCTGTTGGATCCTGAGGCCAACTTGCATCTTTTCTGTCAAGAGCTGGAGATGTGAAAGGAGAGGGCGTATCCCTAAGAGCAGACTTCTAGTGCAAATGGGCAGCTGAGGATTGTGTGGCAGAAGAGAAGTGATGGTGGAGGAAGAAAGACTTCCCTTTGCAGGCTGAGGGGAGGAAGGAGTGCTTCTTGTAGCACTTGAAAGTGCTGAAAGGAAGGAGAAGACCACAGGGCAGCAACTGTGCTGACTGCAGCTGACTGCCCCAGGAGTGGGTGCTGACTGACCCTGTTATTCCTAAGCTGTTTGCAGGCTGGGGACCATGATTAGAGAATTCAGTTGGGAGCAGGTTTACTTTATCCTTGTGAGCTGAGAACTGGGAACCTGTGAGACAGAAAAGCATCTCAAGCAAGCAAAATGGGTTTCCATCAGTTCCTGCCATGTATGAAAGAAGTCCCTTCTTGCTTTCACATTGAGGGCTTGAGTCAGTGTTTCCTCTTGCTTTGCAAATAGCCAGCAAATTTTTTTTTTCTTTTTTTCTTCTGCCATCCCAGACACAGCTTGTCTGAGACCAGACTCCTGCTGTTTCCTGTTCCTCTGGCAGAAACTGACTCCTTCTCCCTGCTCCTGTCACTTGATGAGGATGCTGCTTTTCCTCCACATAGTGTTATTCAGGTGCCACTATTCCCCTTTTGGGAATCTCCAGCAAAAGTTATGTCTGTACTTATTTTGGCAACTGGGAAATGACCTCATATAACCCACATTCATGCAGCACACAGCGGCAATCCAAGCCTCTCCCCCTGTTTTGTGGGGTTTTCTCCCATCTTGCTCAGCTCTGATCATTGCTAGTCATAAGCAGGATTGAGAGAGGTTGCCACCAATGGAGTTAATTAATCGTGTTTGCTTCTGTGACTTTTGCAACCTGGCCTACGAGGAATGGGGTTTGCCAAGTTATACGTCATCTCTCTGTTCTGCATTTCTAATATAAACGAGAATGTGGTCTAGAAAGGGTACAGGTTCACTTCTTCAGCATCATGAATAACATAAGGGCATGCACTTTTTTCAGCTATGGTTCAATTCCCTCCCTTTTTTTTCTTCCTCTCCCCCTTTTTTTCTGAGGCGGAGGAAAGAATTTAGCTTTCATTCAAAGCCTTCACCCATGCCAGAAATTTTGAAGGAGGAGGCAGCATGAAGACTGATGCTACTGCTAAATAATCATATTCCTCAGCTGGTGTAAACTGGCTTAGTTCTAACAATGTCAGAGTAATTGGCATGAGGTGTGAATCAGGTCACATTCAGCCTGAGAATGCTATCAGTGAAAATGTTCTAGCAGGAGGTGAACATCAAAGAGGAAAAAGGAAATCAGAGGAAGGTGCAAAATAGAGTTGCTTTACCCGTAACATCAGTGTTCATGTCCTGCAAAATTACTACAAGAAACAGTGTGATACTGAGCTGCATGAAACAGGTCTTCTTGTCCCAGGGAAAATACCTAGACAAAAACTTGAAAGTCTTAATTTTTTTTGCAAAGCTACATTCTGATTAGGGCAATAGAAACATTTCTGTGTATTTTTTTTTTGTCCTGTTCTCTCTGGTTATGTTGGTATTTTTAGCTTAGTTTTAATTAGTCGAAATGCTGTAATAAAACACATTTCAGTCCAGGAGGGGGGGAAAAAAAAAATCTAAAAGAGATCTTAAAAATAACTGCAACTTTCTTTTAAAAGAAGGGGATTTATTAAACTGACCCTTTCCTGCAAACAGTTGTGATTTCAAAGAAACGGACTCTTCCAAAGAATAATAGGCTTATTGAAAAGTACCCAGGCAGCTCCTCTGCTGTCACCGAGGCATGTTGTCAGTGCACCTCTGTTTTCAAGGCAGTACACCTCTTCTGAAGAGCTCTCCTGTCTGTAGACAAAGTACTCTCTCTGGGCTCGGTCCAACACCAACCTTGAGAGTCAATGTATGCATTGTGTGGATCCCCTTTCACAAAGATCTGCCTCTATTCTTGCCTTGTTCTTTCACTCTCCTAGTGCAATGTAAAGGTCATTCTTCACGAAAGTAGGTATTTGCTCTTTGTGTTCAGTGGGGGGAAAAAAAAAGTATAACGCTTGCATATTATGGAGGGTTTAGGAGGCGTTAATGGACTGTGTCTAAAGTTTCTTGGGCACAATTCCTCTTTTTTTACTGTCAAAACATGGTTAGAAATGTTCACACCTCCCTGCAGTGGGGATGGTACAGATGTTTGGTGTTTTGTTTTTTTTTTTTTTTTTTTTTCTGGCAACAGTTCGTGGTCCCTGTGCCTGAGGCTGGGGTTTCTGCAGTAAAGCTACAGCATCTACTAATGTACTTTCTGCTTGTGCTGAGGAGTTTATAGAAGGTGCTTTCCTTGGTTTCAGACTGAATTCCCTCTTGAGCCCACTGAGTTCAGGCTGTATTACATACCTATTGTAAATTGGATACAGCTGATCAATAGATACTTGTCCTGAAGATGAATGACCCCCTATCAGATACAGGGCCTCTTCAGAGAGGAAGTTAAAAAGATGAATTTGGGGCATAAAATGAAGTAACATAAATAAGGATGGCCATTTTGGGTTGACAGTTTATGGTGTTTCCAGTTACTGTTGAGTTCCACTTTGCAGAAAAACTGGAGGGCAGTTCACACTGACCACACACAGGCAGAGATAACAGGTATGGGAGGAAAGCGTACAGTGCCAGAGAGATGATTATTCGGATGGAGAAAATGGAAAGCTGCATGACTAGAGCTTGGGATTTGGGTCTAGCTTAGCTTGGTGAAAGCCCACTGAGTGGGGACATCTCTGCATGTGTTGAGCTGGGAGATGCAGTACCAATCATCTTTGGTAGTGGGAGATAAAAATTTGAAATCCAATGCCCAAGCACAAAGCTCTACTACTTTAAAAAAACAGGAATTACCCTGTTAGTTAGTGGTTACTGCAGAATCTTAATTTCTATGTGGGTCAGCCACTTCAGAAGAATATTTTCAAGAGCTTGCTTGTCACTGCAGGAAATTATGGCTACAGTAGGCTAAGTTTCTACCCAGTCGGATCGGTCTTAAGTTTAAATAATAACATTTCATCTTATTTAATGAACTGTCAGGCATCTCCTGAGGAAGACACTTTAATGAGTGGAGAATCATGTCCAATGCTTATTTATCTAAGTCAGGAGTATAGATCTGATAACAATCTCTTTTCATCTATGTATCTGATTCGTGTGTCTGTCAGGCCACTTTCTGATCCATACAAAGGTAATTTGCAGAAAAAAGAAGGAACAGGCTGAATGGTCACTGAGTTTCATACCTCACAGCTGAGGGAACTTCAGCTTCTTACCAAAGTAGACTGAAAATTGACTCAGTGTGCTTAAAGGAAGAAGAAAGTGGAGGAGCTGAAAGGGAGGAGAGATCAAGGCCAGTGCTCCAACTCAAATTAGCTGGGAAATACTCATATGGACTGCACAGCGCAAGTGTTTCAGTCTGGAGTAACTACAAAAATTCTTTCTCCTCTGAACTTTCACTTCTTGTTTGTTAGACAACATGGAGACCTAGATAATTGATGAAATAATTTTTAGTAACTGGCGTACCTGAAATCCAGTGGCTGAATCACATGATATGGATAAAAAGCTAGAGGTAAAAGTAGAGGAGGTGGAACCGAAAAGATACAGACTTCACTGTAATTTATAACACAGCAGCCAGGCTGCAGGCATGCACTTAGATCAAGGTAGAAACATTCAAGCTGCCTAAGTTGAGACATTAATAAAAAGTCTAATTAAAACAACTGGTCTCCCCTGGAACCATGCATAGGCAGTAGCAAGTCGATGTTGCTCTCCATTGTCTACAAAGGGAGCCAGGACAGACTAGCTGTTAACTAAGGAAGCAAAATTAGTGCATACATTTTGGTAGAGGAATGTCACTCCTGCCTCAGTAACAGAGCCTAGATGAAGCATGGGAGGCATCTTTAGCAAACCTTAGTTATGGTCCAGAGAGCAGCAAGGGTTTCTCCACGAGCGCTGTCTATATGCAGCCTAAACTGTGTTGATAGGCAGAGGCACAAGAGGTCTTCCTGTGTGAAGCCTGTCTCCTGAAATGTCTATGAAAACATTAGAATAACTCTTAAAAATGAAGCTTTATGATAGCTTGTATCATGCATGACACTTCCTGTAACTCTTCTGCAAAAGGAGATATTATGTGGAGCAAAGATAAACTACTCACTAGACTGGAAGATGATAGTTGCTTAAGAAGTGTTCATTGAGTCATAGGAAAAGGAATTTGCAGGGACCTTGAGAGGCTACCTAGTCTACATCTGTGCCCCAAAGCAGGACCTGCTTTCTATGTCATTCCCAAGGTTGTGACATCTTCCCTGTGTCTTCTGTTCTGTGGGTTAACAAACCCACTTCTCTCAGCCTTAACTGACTTCTAGACTCCAACACTACCATTAAACTCTCCCCCATCGACCCATGGATCTGTGTTCTTGGATGTTTACCAGACTGACTGGCCAAAACAGCAGGTTTGAATTCAGCAGACTGGTCTGAAATCAATATTGACTTTGCTCTGAGCAGGAGGACTGACTGAATGAGATCTTGAGGTCCATTTTTGCCTGGATGATTCTGAGATGACAATTTTCATCAGGTGATACCCAAAACTCATGCACTGTATTGAAGCCAAAGCGCTAGCGTAAGTTGAGTGGAAGAGTCATGATATTTGTCACGGAAGTGAGCTGTGCCAGTTTGATGTCTGTCTTTGATGTCTTTCTTTTCTTGCTTTCTTCTGAAGGCATGAAATTATTGCCTCAAATTCTCCTCCATTCTAATTCCAAAATCCATTTCCTAAAGAATTGCTTCTTCATCTTTCTTTTTTTTTTTTTTTTTTTTTTTTTTTTTTTTTTTTCTTGTTTTCTTTCTGGTTAATGTGTTGTAGAGAAAGTTCCTGTTCTTTACTTACCAGATGTGTGCATAGTTGAGAAAGATTCAATATGGGCAAACAGAGAATAGTAACTAGTAATAAGTACATTTGCTGTCTCAAAAGCATTAATTTTCAAAAGTCGAGAAAAATTACAAGCAAAACTGATTAGAACAGAAACTGCAAGCAGATAAAATACTGATTGCAAATTGAAGATTCTGTAAGAGGAGTTTATTAGATAGCCAAACCCCAAACACCACAATTTCATATGAAATAAGAAGAAAACTTTGGCTAGAATCCAAGCCTTGATCTGTCACCAAGGAATCTAGCACTGGGAAATCTATATCCATACCTAAGAATTACATAAGAAAATTCAAGATGGGAAATGGAAAACTTGCACCAAGACCCTTTGCAGAATTAGCTGAACTTCCTTTTGGTCTGCTGACTTCAGTTTCTAACAAACTTTTGTGGTGGGTTGACCCTGGCTGGATGCCAGTGCTCACCAAAGCCACTTAGTCACTGTCCCTCCTCAGCTGGAGTGGGGAGAGAAAATATAACAGAAGGGTCATGGGTTGAGACAAGGACAGAGACATCACTCACCAATTACCGTCATGGGCAAAACACAATTGATTTGGGGAATTGGTTTAATTTATTACCAATTAAATCAGAGTAGGATAATGAGAAATAAAACTAAATCTTAAAAATACTTAAAGGACACTAAATATTTGTGTGACTTCAATATAGTAATATTTTTTACAAAAGGCTGGAAGGTTGTTGCTATGTGATAGGTAGCATGGTATCAGTCTTAGGCAAAATAATGGGACCACATAAGCCAATCAATAAAGAATCAAAGGGTAGAAAGAAAATCAAGGTTTGTCAACATGATTTTGCAGAAAAAGATCTTTTCAAACAGAATTAGTTTTATTCTTTGAGACTACAGTTTTAGTTGATAAGTGTGGATGAAAATAATGGATTGACTTTTAAATAATTCCCAGCCCTCTGTCACTTTGGTATCGATTTCGTTGTAGATTAAGAGCATTTACACATCTGAAACTGGATAACTGCTGGTCTTAAAGACGCTGGTTAACCTGGAAGAAGAAACAAACAAACTCCTGACAATAATATTTCTAAGGGTTTACGCAGAGATCAGTACCAGAACTGCTGTTTTCCAGTATTTTTCATTAATAATTTGTGAAGTATAAAACCACCAACTGGAGATGGAAAGGTGAGTTGGAAGCTATTGGAGTTCTTTATAGGGACCTGCATGAGGAGGAGGCACTAGATACTGGAAGTCTTCAATCTGGAAAAGGCACAGGGAGACTCAATTGCTGGGAGCTGAAGGCAACAAATTTAAATTAAAAACTAGGAGAATTCCGTTTTTTAGTTACTTATTCATTGATTTGCTTATTTAAATAGTGACAGTAGTTAGAGCAAACTACTACGGAAGGATGTAGGATCCTGATTGCATTGTGGTGGTGGGGGGGAAGCTTGCAAAGGCCACAAGTTAATCACCGTAGTCTCCTTTGATAGTCAATGTAGGGAAACAGACTCTTCCAACTTACATTAAGCTAAATTCCTGCTTTTAATAATCATGTGGAGAGATCTCTTTTTCCTTATTTAGTATAAGGGGAGCTTCACTCAGCTGAGCAATAGCCGGGGGCTACCATCCATCCCCTTTCTCATCAGCCTCACAGATGATTGTAATGCAGTGTCAGGAGAAGGTGGTTTCCCCTCCTGGGATTTTCTTGGTTGGTGAAGAAAATCAGAGGGAATGGGCTTGTCAATAGAGCTGCTCGCAGGGGACCTGCTGGAAATGGCAGAGAGAAACAGTGGATGAAGTTGCTAAACATACAGCTGCTAAAAATTCAAAAGATCAGAAATAAATCTGACCTCCCTTGAGACCAGTCTGAAACTTGAATAGTGTTCAAGTGGACAGGTTTGGGAGGGTCACTTCTTTCGCCCAAGACCACACCTTTTGGGTACAGATTAAATTTTAAAAAGAAGCAGAGAGAAGGAAGCTTCTCTTCCCTTTTGTATCTAAACCGTTTTGCATCCAGCACATTGCAGAGTTGGAAAAATTGTGTCCATCCTGCGCCTGCTGCCTCTTTGGGGCTAATGACTGGCTGATGGGAATGCGCCTGTCTCCTTGTTCTCTGGCTGCACTTGCTGCCTTCCCCACTGAATGACATTAATCATGTCAGCTCCCCTTTCTACAAGAGTGGCTGGTTTAATGGGAAACTTCAGCCAGCATCAATATCCTGAGGGGAGGAGGAAATGAAGAGGAGAGCGTGTAGCAGCGAGGCAGCTAATGGTGAAAGAGTCACTGTCTGTTCCAGAGCAGGGATTTCATAGGGACAACTCGGGGGGTAGAGACTGGATTTACTTTGAAAGTCTGGAAGCAGTAGGGATGTCAGCTGGATCTGCAGTGCTGGAGCTGGGAGAGGTCTCTGGGAAGCAGAGGGGGTGGAAGACGCTGTAGCATGGCCAAAGTCCAGAGCTACTTGCCAGGAATAGTGGAGGGAAGGCTGGAGCACAGATGAAGCGTTAGAGCCTGAAATGTGGGCTGGAAAGAGAGTGAGAAAGGGGCAGATAGAGTGAAAACTACTATGGGGGTGCAATGTTCCTGGATGGGGATCAGGTCAGGGGCGTGCAGGAGACAGAATCGGCTTGAACAGATTTGAAGAAACGGCTCTTCTTAGGGGCAGCTTCTGGAGGTCATTGTGGCATTCCCTTCACGTGTTTTCTAGAACTCACCAAGCTTTTCCATGGTTTGTGGCAGAATCATTCCTGCCTACAGCTGCAGGACTGCACCACCTGATGTTCTAGTCTTTCCTCTGAGTTGCATTGGGGTGCCATCCGACTGGAGCACCTCTGTGGTCTGGAATTCCCTGCCAGCAAGCAGACAGAGGTGGGATGTGGTTGTGCATTTCTGTGCCCATGGGTGTGCAGTTCTCTGGAAGTGTGAAGGAGGGACTATTAGCCCAGGGCTCACCATCAATTTTGTTTGCTTCTTCTCACGCTTCCTTTTTCTTTCCTTTTCTTCCTTCTTCCTGTCTGTTTTCCTGTCTGTTCCCATGCTCCTTTGACAGACTGTTATTAGAAACATTGCTGCATATTAGCTGAAATTAAGTTAAACAGTGCATTGTAAACCACTATGTGACTGACAGGCTTCTTGGTGTACCTGAGCAGATCAGATCCATCCTTTCACTGTGGCTTCCATAGTGTTATCATATTCTACCTTTCATTTGAGCTTCTCCACCTCTTTTTTTTTTTTTTTTTTTTTTTTTTTTCCACTCATTTCCTAGCTAAGGTGAACAACACATTTACTACCATTACATCCAGAGAATGAGCTCCCTGGAGTCTTCTCCCTGGGATGCTTGCTCTGCAAACAGAAGCCCACAATGATGGGGTAGTACTATGAAGAAGTGACAATCTTAGCCAATAAAAATACTCTCCTTTTGAGAAATCCAGCCTCAAAGACCTGGCAGCCCATCACACAGTAGAAGGAAATGAGGGTGACAAAGTAGAGGTAGCAGAGGCAGTGTGGGAAAAATCTCCATGTATGTGATGAACTGAACATGTGGAATTTATTTTCACAGGATATTACTGAAATGAATAATTTAGGAGGAATCAAAGAGTTTGCAACCTCGTTGAGAGCTATGTCCAGACAAAACATGATACAGGTTGAAATTTATAATGACTAACTCTCTACAACATAATCTAATTATCAGACAGGGTTAGGCAAAAATGACCTCCCATGGGAAGAAAGGCACAATTAAATGTGTTAGATCTGAGCTGATGAGCAGGTATGTTAAACCTTCTTCTGAATCACCTGATAGTGAATTCTTTATCAGAACTGCAGTAGCAGATCAGACAACCTTTTTGCTTCAGTTCTTGCAGTCATCCTGTGATCTTTTGAGACAAAATATTTTATTCCCTTTCACACGGACATTTTTGCAAACAATATCTCGGACATCTCTGAAGTCTGATTTCACACTCACTTGTGAAAATAGATCCTCAAAGAGGCACTCTGTCTAGAAGTTTCTAGGCAGCCGGTTAACCTGATATATCATTGCTTGGTTGAATCTTGGGTTCTGAGAAATTGATTTCCCCAGTATAAATTTCATGGGCACCATTTGTTGAACTTCGACATACACAGAACAACATGGGAGGTGGAAAAAAAATCCTATTGACTTCTGATAGATCTATCACTTTTCTTTTTTTTTTTTTTTTTTTTTTTTTTTTTTTTTTTTTTTTTTTTTTTTTTTTTTTTTTTTTTTTTTTTTTTTTTTGGTTTTTTTTTTTGTTGTTGTTGTTTTCTTTTTGTTTTCTTCTAAAGTTCTCATCCAAACTGTTTTGGAAGCAAGAAATCTCCCAGACTTATCTGAGATGTGGTGATGTTCCATGGATGGTTTAAGGGAGGGATAACACACTGGGAATGCAAGTGGAAGACACAGCTCCACCATACCATCCCAATGTAACCAGGGTGTTTGGCACCAGGGCCACAGTCAGCTTGTGCAATTGTGACACAGGTCTTGCATCTGGCAACCAATTGGGCCAACCTGTGGTTAATGAATAGTATTTGTTTCTTATCTGCATGTTTTCTTTGTTTTTAGAATATTAGGCTCACTTCTACTGCAATGGAGAGGGTTTTTTTTGGTGTAAAGAAGTATCCCTGATCTTCCTTTCCCTATCACATATCCCCACAAACACTAAGTCCTTGCTAATGCTGATGTTTTACCTAAAAGAGAGGTTTTCAACCCCCTTCCTGCCTCTGAGTCGTGACATGTGCCAAATGAGCACAAGACCACGAAGTCCTCGTGTCATGGAGCCTTATAGCAACCCTGAGTGTCGTGACTCCAAGTTTGGGAGTCACTTGTCTAAGGAATCGATCAAATACACAGCACATGTACAGCCACCCCCTCTCCCTGGGGATTAGAGATGTATCCCATCCCGCCTGCGCATCAGTGTGGAGTCTGTCGTTGTTCTGCTGTTCATATTACACTGTTCTCACAGGAGCCACATCCAGAAGACATCAAAAATGTTCTGCCCATTAAGGAAAAAAAACCTCATTTTCGCAGGCATGTTTTCCGTGCCGGTGGACTCAGTGCATTAACATTACTTTCCTCTTCTGTGTATGATTGCGATCGAAGCGAAGCTCTGCACCAGAATGACAATGTGTCGACCGGAGCAGCAGGGAGACGTGCTCCGTAGGAGATATCACCCATGTTTGCAATCAGCGGCAGAACCAGAGGGCCTCGGGCTGACCCTCTGCCTGCTCCCTTGCGCTCAGAGCGTTTTCACAAACGCTGCTGATTGCAAACTCTGGCTGTTCTCTCCAGCAGCAGAGGGCCCAGGTGTTATTTTATTTTTAGGTGTGTTCTGGAGTCCGCTGCAGGCTGCGAACTGGCATCAGCAGAAGGATTGAAAAGCAATGAAGTGCCGCTCTTCACTTACAGATGTCATTTTCCCTCACGTAACCTCCCTTTCAAGGATTCTGGCCTGCAAGTTCCTGGCTAGCTGGTACGTGCAGTGCTGCAGCTGTGATGCGTGGGAGGAAGAGGGGAGCATTCAGCCATCCACGCAGCATCATCCATCTGCCTGCTTCACCAGAGACCCACGTTGCTTTGATGGACGACCACGAAAAAAGGGGGACCACCACAGTCACTTTCCATGCTTTTCCATGATTTCTCCCTAAAGAACTATTCCTCACCTCCGATGCCTGCGCCTGTGTGGACAGAGTGCAAGAAAAGGGATGCAGAAGCTATGAGCAGGGACACGCGGTCCTCCAGTGAGGCTGCCTGCCTTCCAGCAGCCCAGTCCCACTGTCTTACTCCCACTCTGACCCCACAGACACTTGTTCAACAGATCTTAGAACGGATATGTCTGAGATGTGGGGCTCCCCAACTGCGGGAGACGCAAGAGGGATACACTGCCAAAACAAGGTGCAGAGCCAGGCCTGAGTCTCCCCCTCCAAAATACACAAGGCTTGACCATCTGTCCCCGAATTAGAGAGGTCAGCAAAGCAAAGCTGAACCTTTTAGGATTGCTAAAAGTCATGTGTGGCTTTGGGAGTTGCGGAGTGGATGCAGCTCCTTTCAGACTGAATTTCCCAACAGGACCAGCTCCAGGTGTGAGCCAAGCAGGTACAGCCTGTGACAGCAGGCTGCATGCAGTGGCAAAGCACCATTCTCAAAGCATTTTACAGTGAAAGTCAGTGGTATTCTCCTTATTGCAGGTGGGGAAACTGAGGCGCTAAAAGCAGCCTGCCAAAGCTGGCTGAGCCTCCCATCAGCAAAGCTGAGCATCCAAGTGCTGTCTCCTGAAGCCCCATGCACTGAGCTGCTGCCCAGGCTGCCTCTGCCACTCTCTTCACAGTCGTAACGTGTTCTTTCTGCTGGGTGGGCAGTGAGTCGAAGGACCACCAGGATAACAGGCTGATGTAAACACTTATTCTGATGGTTTTGAAGTAGAGAGGAGCATGCAGAGACAAAACTGAGTGTGGAGTTTTATTGGATACAGTCACTTGTTTTCTGAAAGCTGGGATGTATGCGTTCGTCTGTGGTCCATCGTACAGAGCATCTGAATGAATGGTCCTTAATGCCTCCTTTCACTCATTTTTGGTGGCTTGCCACAAAGAGAGCTTTTCCCACATCTGCTATGTGAAAGATAGCCTTCCAGTTCTACAACTGTTATGTTTTCAGATTTTTTTAATTTTTTTTTTTTTTTTAGGTAAAGGTCCCCAGTATCTTAGCCAAGGAGACTTGTTTTCAGCAAGTAATTACAAAGGTAATTCTGCAGGACCCCAGATGAATGCCAGGGCACTTTTCTGGGCTTTCAAAGGGAAGGAACCCTGTTTTCACCAAGCTGCCATGCTCCCTGGATGAAAATACTTTTCCATCTCCTTTTACAAGGGTTAATTTCTTTCCACTGCTCCCTAGCACCTGATCCATTTGGACCAGGAGAGGTTCAGAGGAGTCATTCAGATTAAAACTGGGGACATGTATGTAGAGAGGATGTCTTCTGATAGTGGAGGTGGCATGGTTGTCAGCAGCGCTGCAGTTGTTTAGAACTTCACAAGAGCTGATACCATGCAAAGGACAAGAAAAAGGAATGAGTAAATATGCTGGGGAGCGAGTTGGGGAAAAGGACGGGTTTAGGGCTGTGAAGAGGGGATTGACAAAACTTTCTGCAGTACTATGTCGCTGGATCCTGTCACGTTCACCTCTTCTCTACAACGTTAACAGCATTATTTTAAAATTTAGAGCTCTATCAATCTTGATATTATTTTTAATGACCAAGTAGATCAACTTTCATAACAGTGACAATTTCTATGTTTCAATACACCTCCAAGGTCAATGGGCTTTGAATGTTTTCCAAACAAATCACTTTGTTTAAAAACTTGCTCTAGTGAGGTTGTTTTATGAAGAGTTTCAAAAATTTGGCATCTCTTCAAGAATCAAATTTCCTTAGAAAAAGAATTGCAAGAGCTCTCTTAGAAATATAAATTATGACTCTTATCCAAATCCAGTCTACCTGTGCATGAAAAAAAAAAGAAGGGAAAATTAGGGGAATGATTAAAACCAAAGAATTTTCTTCTTGAAGGTCAGTGCAAAATATTTACCAAGCGAGACTCAGGAGGAATGGAAACAAACCTTGGAAGAAATGCTGTAAATATTTGAAGGCAAATAGTAACAGCCACAACTGTAGCAGCATGTTGTCTGTGAAAGTCTTATCTGTTGAACACAATCCAAAAAGAAAGGGGGTAATAAGGGAGTGTGGTAATAAACTTAGAATTTAAAGCTAAAGCCTGCAAATATTGAAAGTTAGACAATGTTATTAAATATAGAAAATGGGGAGAGTATACATAAAATATTATAAAGGAAAAAAAAACAATGTAAGGACCTGATGAAAAAGCTAATACTGATGCCAGAAGCAGCAGAGCAACCCACAGGCCTTGGAGGGAAAGGACACATGAGTAATGCCTGTAAGCCCTCTGGTTAGACAAGAAAGGCAACAGCTTACTGAAGATAAAACTACAAGGGAGAAAATCTATGTCAAACAAAGAACAAGGTGGCAATTAGTGTGAGAGGAGAGAGTGTCTAAACATTGAGCCTCAAATACTCAGAAAATGGGCAGAAAAATCCCTGCGTGAAAACCAAAACCACTCAATAGAAAAGCAGCAATAGCCAGTAAGTGTTTACAAATAGCCCTTGAGTGAAAATTAGGAGGATCTGCAAGGATGAAATCAAATCAGACCTTTGTGGAAAGTCTAAACTTTTAGGAAGGCAAGGATGATGAAGTTGTTGAGGCCCACCAGAAACATCTTGGGCAGCTGTGGGAACCACAAGTGAGAGAATTTATTTGAGGAAAGATGACATTTTATATTGCGAAGCTGGTGTAATTCCTGAGGAAAGGCAGGGTTAAAAGGGCCAAAAGGCTGAATTCTCCTCAGTTCCCCAAACTAGACAATTTGCTGTAACCATGTGAGAGTAGAAAAGAGCTCAGGGATTTGGGAATGCTGGCATCAGAAACCACCCCACTGAAAGCAATTGCTGACTGCACAAGTGCTCTGATGGGGTGCAAGGAGCTCTGTCGATCCTCTGAACTAAGCCTGAGCTGTTCAGACAAGCAAGAAAGGCCTAGAGAGTGGCAGAAGCGTCACTGGTGGAAAGCCCTAGTGAATGCCTTTGCATTCAGCAAGACAGTAATTTTGCTAGGGTCTCTGTTCAGCCCTCACAATGGCTTGCTGTCATTTTTCAGATGTCACGGCCTTGTTGTAGGATGGGGAGGACAGCAGCTGCCCTCAACCCCTGCAAGACTGTTGAGTGAGACTGACATCAGTGTCCATCGGGCTGAGACCAAGGAAAACTCATCACTCCTACTTGTGCTGGCCGAGGGAGCGAGCAGGCAGCAGCCTCCTTGGACACTCCAGCTCCTGGGTTGGGATGCTTCAGTTTGATAGCTTCCTCCAAAACACCTGGCTTTAGCTAACCGACTGCTGCCAGCCTGACTAACACACAGTACTTCTGGGGAATTAACTGATTATTTGTCTGTCACCAGGGAATCAGCAAAGGGACTATTATTTGCCCTGGGTGGCAGAGTGAGTTAACAGCAAAGATAGAAGGAAGCTAGTACTGGTTCTTAACCTTACCCAAACATCACCTTGTACTTTTCTGTCTTGAACATCTTAATTGTTCTGCAGCTTCTTAATTGTTTGCAACCTCAGCTCCCAGCTGGAGCCAATTTAGGAGATGACAGGAGAGGATTGGCTGGGAGAAGTTTATAAACAAGCTGCCCATCCCTCTTACAGGGGGTTAGGAGGTGATGGTGTTGGGGGAGGAGTGGAGATCCTGCTTGGTCCTGCTGGTCCACTGTGATTTCACAAGGAGGACTGGAACCCTTGGGACTTTCCAGGTTGAAGACACCACAGGTGAGTAACCTATAAAATATGTGAAGGATGTAAGAGTAAGGAAGTGCTAGTTCAGGTATTGTTGCCCAGGATGTCAAAGGAATCTTTAAAATGGGGCATGGTGAAGTGAAGAGGTGGGATCTGGTAACTTTTTTGTGGTCTGTTTTCCTGTCCTGAAGCTCTTCACTAAGTGATGACTTTGTATAATTAAAATGAGCAAAGTAAGTGGCAGCAATCCATCTTCACAATCACAGCATTTTCTCCTTCCCTTTGTTGAAGTGCTTTGTTCATCTCAAATTGGTTAAAAAAAAAAAAAAAGTAAAAAAAAATAATAAAAAAAATACCAAAATAGAAGTTGGATGGGTGCCTGCAGGGGCTGTATTTTTAGCAGCTCATCAGTTTGTGGAGAAGCTCAGAGGTTGCAGATTCTAATTGCCAATGTGGAATGTGGAAAGCAGGACAACTGAAAGAGTGTCTATGTTATGGGGAGAGAGAGGATTTCAAAGCAGGGGAGGAAGAGACAATTGGCACCTTTGCTACTTACAAAACATGGTGGGACACCGTGTGGTGAGGCCATCTGGCCAGTGTGGCACAAAAGCCTAGTGAAGGATTCTTGTGGAATCCATCTGCAGGTGGGATTTTACCTTTTTTTTTTTCCTCCCTGGAGCTGTGAATTTTTATGCATCTGCTCTGGGGAGGCTGGATTGGGATATTTGGAGATAAGGCATGTCAGATCCACCCGAGATACTGGCTAGGAGGAGGAAGAGAGCAAGTAGAAAATGACAAAACAGATCTAATGAGAAGGTAGAATGGAGGATGATATCTGAGCACCCATCCAGGAACCAGGTCTCTAAGTAAGAGTGAGGTGCAAGCTCTCTACAGCCTTAAAACAGTAATGGGGCTTGGTTCAGCCCAGGAAAGTCCATATGTGGAAGGCTGCTGTGAGGAGGAGTGGTTACCTGCTTCTGCTGGTGTCCTTTCAGAGCAGAAACAGGAGCCCAATGTGGGAATGAGTCTTGGCCAGGGCAGAGAGGAGATGATTAGTCTATATTTGCATCATCAGGAATGGACACAGTTGCCATTCTGTCCCATCCAATTCCACACTCCTAAATTTGGCTATCACGCTTTGCAGCTCTGGATCTTGAAATGGATGTCCTAGAACTGCTGACTGTGTACTGACAGCTCAGCTGATGGTTTGTGGGATGCTGAAGCCCATGAGGTTGGAGTAAGGGAGAAGGCTGTCTTGCATTTTGCTTGGTGTTCTGGCAGGTTTTTGGCTTGCGTTCCTGATAGACTATTTTCATCTCCCCTGTCCTACTTCCTTCCACACAGGCCTTATTTTCCCCCAGGGACTATAACTAAACTCATTCTTGTCTATAATCCCAATTGGTTCATCAGATCTTTGGAGCATTTCCAGGCATACAGAAAAAGATGATCACATGGGGATACCATCTGATGCTGTGTACTTAAAAAACAACAAGCTATGTACAGACCAGACCATGCTAAACAGGTCTTGCTGTGGCTGGTATCTTGTTGTCTGGACTTTGCTAGCAGACATATAGCGCTACAAAAATCCATCTTTCTCTGCATGAAAGACCCAATCCTAACACAAACAAAACAAGAGATGTTTGGCAGAAAAGGCATTGCGGGTAACTGCTAATTTGCTGAGGTAACGGGTTATGGGGAACAAAAGTAGGACAGATAAATCAAAAAACATGGGTAAAAACATATGTAAGCAGTGCTGTACACACAGGACTTGAGGGTGAAACAGAGAAAAGCATGGCCATGGCCGACTGCAAATCATATCTGATTTGCTGTGTGGAGCCTGTAAGGTCATCCTTCCATACGTATGAGCTTGCTAAAATCCTTGCTGTCTGGTTACCCCCCGACTGAATGCTTCGGCGCTGACTTTCCCTGAACTTTAGACTGTGGTGCAAAAGGAGGGAATTAAGAGGCAGCTTGCACAGCTCAGCAGTGGCTGGGGGGGGCACACTTGATCCGTGCGAGGGCAATAATTCAACCCCCCTCCCCATTCAACCATACTCAGCACCCTTTTTCCCCCCAGCGAAGCTGGCTGCGTGAACACAACCTTGATGCAGGCCTTTGGGATGCTACCGACTGGCGCGTTAGTCACGCTGCCGTGCTTCGGCCGCTTTTGGCTGCCTGCAGGGCTGTCACTTTCTTCTTCTTCAAGGAAGAGCCAGTGGGCTGAGGAGGCTCCAGTCCCATCTGCCAGCAGAACCCGTAGCAGGGAAAGAGCAGCAGCTAGGGGGGAGGTGCTGGATGGGGGGGGGAGCAGTGGATTCCCTTGATAATTAGGATGGCTGCATCATCCCTTATGCAAATAAGGGGAAGAAGGAGGCTTTCTGCGGCAGTGCCTGAGAGGAGGAGAGAACAGAAAGATGGAGCGGTTCTCCATGAAGGAAAATACCTGGCCTGCACAAAGGATGTGTGATCCCTTAAACGCTTTCCCTTTCTCCAGAAAAGGCAAAATCGGGAGCCCCTTGGGACAGGTGATTCCCAGTCAGAGTTTAGTCATTGTCCCGTGCCACATGCTCGCTCAGGCAAACACAAGCAAACTCTACTGGGTTTATTCCTTAATCCCTCCTGTCCCTCCACAAACCCCAGGTCTGTCTCACTCCTCCTGTGCAACACCAGCATTTTGACTTACTCGTGTCCGTGCCTCAATTTCCCCATTTTCTCAGAGGGGCTTTACCTTGGGGGTAACCAGGTAGGTGCAGTACAAAGCCTGTTACGTACAACTGAGCCCTTCTGGTATCCACCAGCCTGAGCTATCCCCCAGCCTGCATGGCAGTTTTTTTCCCCTCTCTCTACTGATGCCTGGAGAACATAGAGCTATTAGCCTTAGTGGAAAAAGGGTTGAGCAATATTGTCATCTTACACCAGCAACATCTTCCTGTGTCTGACACCACCACAGATGTGTTTGTGTTCACTGTTTTCCACTTGTGCTCAGTCAGCTTGGCAAGACATCTGCCTGCCTGGTGCAGAGAAGGAATTCAAAGGAAAGCTGCTCAGCAGCCAGCTGTGGCTACTCTCTCCTTCCATTCTGCTGGCCTGCCATACAAGATGGCAGCAGGGTTTTTAATATTTGAAAGGTATGATTCATGGCCTCCTTGCCTAGGACGTAGAACTGGACACACCTGGAAGAAGCCTCTTGCATGAAAGCAGCAGAAGACTGTCATCTTCTGCCCACCTCCACACTGTTTAGCAGGTGGAATCCTGTGCAAAAGAGTCCAGCAAGACATCTTTGATGCCAGGGAGAGCACGTGGAGTAACAATGAGGAGATCCTGACAATGCATCAGCTCTGTCTCATCCTGATACATCCCAGGCTTTGTCGAAGAAGCCTGTCTTGCCTGCCAATGTCTGAGTTCAGATTGTCAGCAGTTTTTTGAAAGGCGTGAACAGAGCCATTCTAAGTAAACAAACAATAAAAGAATGACACAAAGTCCTTGTGGCCCTGGGGCTACTATCTCTGCAGGATGTGAAGTTAAGGCTGGACTTAAGCATGAAATCCGTGGGCTGTGCGCTTTCTACTCACAGTGCAGACAGCTGGCTCCCCTGTGAAGCTGCAGAGCTCTTCCTACCTGAGCCTGTGTGAACTGTATGGATGGTGGGGAACTCTGGACTTAACATGATGCTCAAGGCAGCATCGACCTGGTATTGTGGACATCTTCAAGTTCCTTTCCTAACAATGTACCTTAGCTGTATCCTAATAAGATCACACATCTTCTTTTAGCTTTACTTAAGGTGGGCATTCTCCCAGCCCTGGTTTATTGTCAGCTGAGCAGCCCAATCAAAAAACATTGTCTTGTTTGCAGGCTTGACAGGTTTTAATGCAGGGCAGAGATAAGCAAACAAGCAAAAGAGGAAGGCACAGCAAAATCAGTGCTGCCTGTTAACTAACAAGGGATCTCGTCAGAATTCCTACATCTCCAGCAATTTCTCAATCTCAGTGGAGCTCTACCTGCTGAATGAGGAGTATTTCCTCATCCCAGATCAATTAAGCCTTATCAAATAAGCTGTATGAGGGGAAAAAAAGTTATCCCCTGCTCCATCACAGATGGGTAGATACGTTCACCATCTTTTATTCCTCCTCCTTCTGTTGCTGGAAAGAAGGATCAGCTCTCCTCTTGCAGTTTCCATAAGTGGGATCTGACTTGACTGACATGAGGGCTGGAAAATCCTGGATAATGTCACAGCCGTAGCTGAGAGTCAGCCTTTGTAGGCCACGAAATGGCATAGCTGGACCAGGAAGCCTGGCACTGGTGCAGCTGGGGTTACTTTCCTTCTCTGGGGCTGTCAGGCATAAAATGAAATTTGTGCAAATAATGGTTTCTCTTGTCTGGGTTGCAATGATTCAGTTGTACTTGAGCTGTGTCAGCCAGTGGCTGATTTGGGCTTATCCCAGTCACGGGCAAATTAAAGCATGTAGCTGCACAAAGCAGGGGTTCTCATCTGAGCAGGAAAACAGTTCCTCTGGCAACACTCTTAAACATATCACAACTTAATGTTTCTCCTGTTCTCTGTTCTGTGGTATAACAAAGGCGCATTAAGGCTAAATGGATTCTGTTCACACCAGAGACTTTTCCTACAAATAAGGAATTTGCAGGAGGGCTATGGTTGTAGCAAATGAGTCTTTGCAGGCTGCTTGGTGCCTCCTGTCCCACGTCTTGGCAAAGGTGAAGCTGGGGAAGTGGCAGGAGAATCCCATCAGAGAACTCTGCTTCCTGCCGAGAGCCACTTCTGGGGGAAGATTATGGTTGCCTTGACTTCCATGACTTGGGAAGGCCTGTTATCTGGAAACACCATAGAAAAGGTGCATTTATGTAAACATTAAAAAGTGAAGTCTGTGGAGTCCAGGGCAATCCATCTTTTAAATCTCCCTTTTATAGCATTATTATGTGAGACAGTCTCATAAAAAGCTCTCTGTAGATGTTATTACATTGCACTGTGGCTTTGGAGAGTGAGCTGAAGAAGCTGTGAGTTTGTGCAACAGCACATGTTAGTGTGAGTTATAGTATGTCAGGGGCCCCGTGTTAACGACCAGAGAACCTATTCAGCTCCTTTAAGGTTAATCAACTCTGCATTTGTGTCAGGTATAATGTCTAATTAAAATGATGGAAGGGGTGTGAATGCCTCCTGGCAGAGGAGGGAAATGGCACAAAGAGGCAGCGTCGGTGCCATATTGGTTTGGAAAATCAATAAGAGGAGCTCATTTTATCCCAGTGTATCTCTGCATTTGCCATTCAGTGGCTCATTTGAAAATGTGCCAACTGGCTGCTTGGGAGCCTGCAAACGGCATAGTTTGAAAACATTTAAAGACAATACTGGTGGGGAAAGGAGAGGGCACGGCCTTTGGCCAGAGCTTGGGAGGTTGAGCCAGTGTCCTTGTAGCCTCCAGGATGAGGGCAGCCTGGGCCATGGAGGATAGAAACACTAATGGAGAAGGAAAGGATGGGGAAAGGATCTACTGAAAGTGAAGGTCTAGAAATCCAGAGGGTAGAACACCAAGGCTGGCTGTGTGCAAAAAAAACAGGCCTTCTGAAGGAGAGACACATGGAGTACCAACCTAACAGCGTAGGGGTTGGAGGGGAAATAATACTAAGCATTTTTGTGTTACCAAAACCTCCCGCAAGTAAGTGTTGGTGATGGTGTAAGGGAATAAATAACATATCTATACTGAGAATTGTAAAAAGAAATTGGTAAGATAAGAGATTGGAAAGCAATTTTTAATCTGTCAATGTTTTTGTTGATAAAAAAAGTAACTTTCAGACAAATTGAAACATTGAGGGAAGGTTTGTGGGATTTTTTTTTTTCCCCTATATTTTCTGTTCTTTGAAAACTCAGGAGTAGGAGAAAATTACATAGATACTGTCTTTAGATTTGCTTCTCTTGAAAGAATAACTCTATAGGACACTGTAAAAATAGTTTAAATTTCCTCAGGAAATAATTTTTAATGAGTTGTATCCATTTTTCAGGATGTGGCAACTTTTCCTTTGCTAGTTGTGCAGCCAGCTGGACAGAGATCCATCCAAGTAGCTGTACAAAATGTGTTAAAGATGTGGATAAATCAATAACTTTCCATCTATGCTGTTACACTTCTCTGCAAATATAAACATTTGCTCATTATCACCGCACACAATTTCATCTCCACTGAATTTTTAATGAAAAGGAATGATAATTTATTCAATAACATTTTTTTTTTTTTTGTAGAAAAATGATATCTTTTCTTAATGATTTTACTCCTCCTGGTTTAGTTAAGAGAGCTTAACGTTTTCCACCAGCTTGTATCTTCAGTGTGGCACACTGGAATTCAGAGACACCCTGCCTACGCTTAGGGACCTTTACACCCCCTTATTTGAGGGGTACAGCCAGCCTCAGAGGCAGTGAAGAGGGACAGGGTGGCAGTTTAGGTCTTACAAGGGCTGAAGTGTCCTCTGGACAGTCTGCTCTTTCCATTTTCGATGGACACAAGTAAAGCCCTGTACTCTTAAATTTATTTTTTGACAGAGATGGGGTAAATACCGGCCTGAGAAGGGAATTTAACCAGCAGCGCTCAGGTGACTTAATAGCCGTTTCCACCTTGCCTTTGAAAGTCCCACATTAAGATTTCAACTTTCTTCCTTCTCTCCCCCACCCCAACTAAAAGTCCTGTGACAGTGCTTGGATGACTCATATTTGCATGCCCTGAAATCTCAGATTGGAAAGGAAATACTCTGGGATTACCCTGATTTACAACCTTTAAGTGCTCTGTACAATGACCGAATCTCTACCTGAAAGCTCTTTAAGCAGAAATTAATTTATGCCTGACAGTGATTAAAGGAGAAAGTGAGAGGAGATGGAAATTAGCAAATCCATCTCTATTGCTGAGATCCCATTATGATTATAAGGAGAGGGGAAAAATCAGCATTAGGGGTGTCAGCTGCAATCTGGTGCATTCATTTAGCAGCCCATCCTACCTGGGAAGTGTCCTTGTATGGATGGATATACCTGTCACAGCGCCTGGGCCTGAGATGAATCAATTGTCTAGGTGGTGGAATAGAGATGGAAGCCGCTTGGCGCAATATTAACTCCCATTTTGAGTTTAATGCAAGAACCTGAGGCGGGGTACATCAAATAAAATCTGGTGGGAAAGTTGATCTTGTAGACATCCTACACGGAGATGCTAGAAGTGACATGGTCACAGAAATGGAGCTGCATTCCTGTGGCCAGGCAAAAAGGTGTCGAAGGGATAATCTTAAAGCTGTAACCTGCTCTTCCTTTGACAGTCATGGTGATACAATTTTCTTAGGATTTCAAGAATGGATTGTAGCACTTAGTATGTAAGTGGCAGGCGGCAAATAAATTTGCTTACAAAGAAAAATGGGACAAAACTTCAAATGCTTAAAACTTTCAGTTTGTAGGGAAGATGTCTTATCAAAGAAGTATCTAGAGCACTGAAAAAGAAAAATTACTATTGACCTCAATGATATGAAAATGCCCCCTACAGTAGACATTTCAGTGCTGACACAAAGGTGATGTTGGTTCTCTTTGCTAAGGCTGGTAGCAGCTGCAAACGTATTCTTTGAAATGGTTTTAGTGATTTCCCCCTGAAAAATGGAAGCAGCAGTATTGCTGGCCGTGAGATGAGTACTTATAAGTACTTATAATATATATAACTTAATATATAAATAACTTTCACCAGTAGGCATGATTATTACACACATCAAAGTGAAAAGAAGAATTTTGACTTCTTAGCCCCAAATGCCTGGTTTGTACCACTGGCACGCTGGGATGCTCATGTGCCATGATGTCACAGCTGATCTCTGCTAGAGGAATCAACTCTTCATAACAAATAGATTTTCAGGCATCTTCCTAAAAAACTTCTCACCTGAACTCCCAGTTCTAACTTGGGAATTTTTTTTTTTTTTTTTTCCTGAAGCACCAGATTGCTTTGAAAAAGTCATGATTCTTCTCCATTGTTTTTAAATGAGGAAAAAAGTTCTTTTAGTTGTTGGGTTTGGTTTTTTTTTGTTTGTGTTTTTTTTTTGGTGGGAATTAATTTTAAACAGTAAACAGATATCGCAAAGCTTTAGGCAAAGACAGAATATGCTGTACAATGAAAGTGGATTTTTCATTTAGTTGGAGGCTTGTTTGTCTGATACTGTGTTAACAGGAGGGGAGAAAAAAAAAAAGGGGGGGTGGTTTATTTTTTCACTATTCATCCATTGCACACCAACTAATTTGACAGCTCTTTTCCTTGCAAAATTTACTCTGTGAAAGACCTGGAAAGTGCAATGAAAAGACATTTGGGAAGGGTCACAGGGCCACTTGTTCAGTATCTGCTTGCCACAAGTTTGTGGTCACTGTCACCACTGTTTGTTTGTACTTTGCTGTGGACTCTGATTCCCAGTTGTAAACTAGAATCTCATTAGAAAATAACTAGTTAATAAAGGTCTCTGACCTCTTCAGCAGTTTCATACACCTGTAAATATTTCTCCCAGCTCCAGAAGGAACAATAAAATCAATACTTGTTAATGTGGCATCATATACTTAAATCGATATGATATTCCAAACATTCAAAGGCCAATTCCTCATTCAGTCTCAGGTGCCAAAACACCTGATTAAAACATTTTCTTCCATCTCCTCTTAAGATCCACAGTTTGGAAAGATGCCTCAGCACATCTCCAGCAATGATTTATTCTCCTTTTCTATTCAAGGAAACAAAGTGACTTCAGCTTTCTTGTTTAACAAAATAAAATAAAATCAGACACAAATCCAACCTGACAGGATAAAAATATATGTACATATAAAGAGAGAAGTTCTCCTGCTTTAGAGCAGGAATATGAAATTATGTTGTAAATTAAATTATGGGATGGGAGAATAATATGAACTGAAAAAAAAGATTAGTTCCAAGGCTGAGTTTCAATCACTGGCTTTCCTGGGTTTTACTGGGCCCACGCGTCTGGCTGAACTGCCCTTAGACATGGGGGTCTGGTTAATTAATATCTTTCTTCCACTATGTTGTAGTTTAGCTACAGTCAGCAATCGGGTACCACACAGCTGATCAATCACTCTCCCACTCCCCAGGGGATGAGGAGGGAGAATTCGGAAGAAAACTATGGGTTGAGATAAAGACAGTTTACTAGGATAGCAAAGGAAAATATAATATATTATATGATGATAATAATAATAGAAAAACCAATAGTAGTAATAATAATTTTTAGAAACCAACCAAAAAAAAAAAAATCTGAATGATGCACAATTTCTCACCACCCGATGACCAATACAGCCTGTCCCAAACAGCAATCACAGAATGAAAACAAACCTGTAAATGATCCTGGCTTGCTGCACCTTAGCAGACCTGGGAAGCTGGACAGTGATTTTGATCTCTTTAGCAACAACTCATAACATCTGTGTGTTTATCAACATTCTTCACATAGGAAATACAAAACACATCGGCTACTGAGAGGAAACTTAACTCCAGCCCTGCCAAAACCAGGACACTCTATATAATAAGTAGGACTAACAAAGAGGAGCATAAAACAGAGGGAGGGGGAGAAATTGGAGCCTGAGAGATCATGAGAGCAATTACAGCATTTACAGGGGGATGCGAGGGAGTTTGCCCAGAAAATTCCTTAAATCTCAGTGTGGGGAAGATGCTGAAAACTGTGACTGTGGTAGGTGGGAGGAAAGGGCAAATATTGACCATCTAGGGGAGGTGATTAATATGGAATTGATAGGGAAGGGGCTGATCAAATGAATGGTCTGTGTGGAGGAAGATTACCCAAACGCAGTTGTAGAGGAGGCGCAGGTACAAAAGGTACTGTGCAGAGAGGCAGAGGTGAGTCTTCTGCAGGCTTTTACACCATCCACGGCTGTCTGGGGAGGGCGTGAGGGACACCTGGCAGGCTGCTGGTAGAAACTGAGGTGTAATTTTAATAGATTCCTAGAAACTATAACTTATTTCTTTTAAATGCATTCAGTTGGACTTGAATTTCCCTACAGAACAAAGAGAATCCTATGAACGCTTAATTTGGGATCTTGAATAGAA
>WHYT01014340.1:36947-75688 GCA_009806455.1 Tetrax tetrax
TATACTTAAATCGATATGATATTCCAAACATTCAAAGGCCAATTCCTCATTCAGTCTCAGGTGCCAAAACACCTGATTAAAACATTTTCTTCCATCTCCTCTTAAGATCCACAGTTTGGAAAGATGCCTCAGCACATCTCCAGCAATGATTTATTCTCCTTTTCTATTCAAGGAAACAAAGTGACTTCAGCTTTCTTGTTTAACAAAATAAAATAAAATCAGACACAAATCCAACCTGACAGGATAAAAATATATGTACATATAAAGAGAGAAGTTCTCCTGCTTTAGAGCAGGAATATGAAATTATGTTGTAAATTAAATTATGGGATGGGAGAATAATATGAACTGAAAAAAAAGATTAGTTCCAAGGCTGAGTTTCAATCACTGGCTTTCCTGGGTTTTACTGGGCCCACGCGTCAGGCTGAACTGCCCTTAGACATGGGGGTCTGGTTAATTAATATCTTTCTTCCACTATGTTGTAGTTTAGCTACAGTCAGCAACCGGGTACCACACAGCTGATCAATCACTCTCCCACTCCCCAGGGAATGAGGGGGGAGAATTCGGAAGAAAAGAAAACTATGGGTTGAGATAAAGACAGTTTACTAGGATAGCAAAGGAAAATATAATATATTATATGATAATAATAGAAAAACCAATAGTAGTAATAATAATTTTTAGAAACCAACCGAACAAAAAAAATCTGAACAATGCACAATTTCTCACCACCCGATGACCAATACAGCCTGTCCCAAACAGCAATCACAGAATGAAAACAAACCTGTAAATGATCCTGGCTTGCTGCACCTTAGCAGACCTGGGAAGCTGGACAGTGATTTTGATCTCTTTGGCAACAACTCATAACATCTGTGTGTTTATCAGCATTCTTCACATAGGAAATACAAAACACATCGGCTACTGAGAGGAAACTTAACTCCAGCCCTGCCAAAACCAGGACACTCTATAATAAATAGGACTAACAAAGAGGAGCATAAAACAGAGGGAGGGGGAGAAATTGGAGCCTGAGAGATCATGAGAGCAATTACAGCATTTACAGGGGGATGCGAGGGAGTTTGCCCAGAAAATTCCTTAAATCTCAGTGTGGGGAAGATGCTGAAAACTGTGACTGTGCTAGGTGGGAGGGAAGGGCAAATATTGACCATCTAGGGGAGGTGATTAATATGGAATTGATAGGGAAGTGGCTGATCAAATGAATGGTCTGTGTGGAGGAAGATTACCCAAACGCAGTTGTAGAGGAGGCGCAGGTACAAAAGGTACTGTGCAGAGAGGCAGAGGTGAGCCTTCTGCAGGCTTTTACACCATCCACGGCTGTCTGGGGAGGGCGTGAGGGACACCTGGCAGGCTGCTGGTAGAAACTAAGGTGTAATTTTAATAGATTCCTAGAAACTATAACTTATTTCTTTTAAATGCATTCAGTTGGACTTGAATTTCCCTACAGAACAAAGAGAATCCTATGAACGCTTAATTTGGGATCTTGAATAGAAATATCTGATTTTCAAGGAAGCTGGGCACCTCAACAGAAATCTGTAGAGCTTTTAGCATCTGCTATGTTCTAGAAATCAAGCCAAAGTCTTTCCTGGTGGAGCTACCAGAATAGAAAAAGGAGGAAATAAATGGACAGTATTTGAATGAATTCACTGGTGTGTGTTCAGCTCCTAGAAAGAGACATGAGGGACAGGCCATCTTCTAGTGTTTGCTTCAGCCTTTCAGGTGGTTCACAGGGTTTGTCTGAAGGCCCAAATGGGCCATGGTGCTGGTCTGAGTCACGGCAAAGATTAGGGCTGTGGAGAGCTGATGGCTCTGTTTAGGTTTTTTTCCAGTGAGGAAGAAAATCAGCTTTATTTGTTCAATTGTTCCTGTGCTGGAAGAACATCCCGTGTTTGTTCCAAGCAGCAGAAGCACCTGATCAGCTGTTCCGTATGGGATGCACATAGGGCTCCAGCCATGGGAGAGGGAGATTCAATCCAGGTGGATATCTCTGCTTGGAATTCAGTCCTGGTTCCTTTCCATCCTCTGCTAGCAGAGCAGATGGGGGAGTCCCTTCCACAGCCTTGAGAAGGAAGGAAAGTTTTGCCTCAGTTAATCTTCAGTCTATACCTCTCATTCTTTGTTTCAGTCGTCAACTAAAGCTGGTATCTGCCCAAAAACTAAATCATCCAGTTCCCTGTAGTTACCTTTGTGCTTTCTAGCTAGGGGATGGATACCAGTACAATAGCCTTAAAGGACTGCGGCACAACCCAAGGGATGGAAATAAGACAGACGGCAACCTTTTCCCCAGGGATGTGTCAGGCAAAGGGGCTGGCACTGTAGCTACATCCAGAAGAATAAAATGAAGGAAATAAATAAAGGAGGCACAGCGCGTCCTACAAACAAGAACATGTGTCTGCATTTATTAACATTTCCAACGCGGATTTAATTCTCAGCAAAGTGCTCCTGCCTACACGAAGCTCAGGCGTGTTGCAGGAAACCTCTTGTTAAGTTCCATACAAGCCATCTTTTTAGTGCATCCTCCAGGGGAATCTTCAAACAGATTCTAATTTCACTGATAAATGGCTCTTTTGCAAAACACTATTTACATTCCAGCGTCAGAAAGGCTGGCGACTTTTCTTCCCCCCACCCCTTTCAACCGTCTCCTCCCAGTGCCTTCAGGGAAGGATCTCTCCCCCACTCTAGGGAGGTAATAAACCATCTGTAGGTTCTGTAAGAAAGGAGAAAGCTGGCTTTCTCTGGAAAGAAATGAAGCTTTAGGAGAACAGCACCAGTGTCTTAACTGGGACCTCCCTGGATTCTTCTGGAAATAGGGAGACATCAGTCTTGGAGACAAATCTGAGTATTAGGATTCAGTGAGTGTGTGTGTGTGTGTGTGTGTGTGTTTTCCTTGGCATTGCCACAGGTTTTCTGGGTGGCCTCAGGCAGGCCGCTTAATCTGTTTGAGGTCCTGTTTCCATTGGTTCATGTGAGATGGAGACAGCGACTTTATTCCATTTGTTTGTCCTGCCTACTCTGATTACAGACCCCTGGGGGCAAGGATTGTCTCTCATTAAATAAAGCAGCCTGTATATGGGGATCCCAGCTTTGGTATGGCCTCTAGGCATACAGAACAACAAAACAACATCTGACAACCCGTCTAGACAGTAATGTGCCAGAGAAATACTGTTTGGTCACTGCTTTCCTTTTTGTTATTCAGCTGAGGCTTTTTGCTTTTGCTGGTCACTTACTCTATCTGCTGACCTGCAGTTAGGAAGGACAGAGCTTGAGAAGATGGCTGTCTTTATCCACCTGCCTGGAAAAAGAAATAAAAAAAATAAAAATAAAAAAAAAAAACCAAACCTGATCCTGACAGTTTTCATGTTCCGTCACTTCCCAACTTCCCACCAGTTGTTTGTGCAAGACCATAGGGGCACACCCCAGGTTCGCCTGCATCATCTCCTTCCTGGCTGTTCCTTAGGACCGGCTCACTTCAGGAATTCACAATAACCAGCATCTTCCCACAGAGCTTTTTTAGCTTAAGTTTCAAATTTGCATTTACAGCTATCTGAACCGAGTTCCATTTACCAGCTAATGCTCTGAAATGAAAGCGAATCAATGCACCAGAAGATATTTGTTTGCTGCTTGCTCTTTTTCCAGAAACAGAGAAGGCCAGGTCTCCATAAATCGGGCTCTGCAAATCTCAGCACTGATTTTTATCAGTTGATCTGATCCAAGAACATCTCAACTGTTGCATAAATCTTCTCCTTTATATTACTACTGTTTTTAAACCATATGAGTGAGGACAAAACATCTTCCCCACACCGAAGGAAAATCTGAAATTACAGAAGTAGAAACCACTGGACTCTTGAGGATGGCATCACATCCCTGGCAGAAAGTTGGTTTATTTTTAAATTGGTTCCTAAGGAAACCAAGTTTCCACAGTCATGTTCTTTGTCTCTTAGTCTGTCAGTCCTTCCCAAGTAACTTCTACATAAATTAGGCAGTTTCCAGCACATTTTATGCAGTAGGAAAGGAAACGTGAAACTCCAACCCATTTTGTGAAGCTGGCAGTGAAAAGAGCCTGAAATTTGTGCTGCTTTTGACAGATGCACCAGTTCAACAGTTACCAGTTCTGTCTGGATGCCATTTACCTAATGAACCTGCTGCCTCCTGTCCCATCAGTGCTTAAAATCTAAGAGGAATTGAGATTTTTTTGAGTCACTGGTGGGGAACCCAGGTTACTGGGCTACAGCAAGAAAAGGAAACTTGGCTGTATTCCCACTGCTGCTGGAAAAAAAAAAAAAAAATTTCATGGATTACAAAGGTGTTAAAATCCTAACCAAGATTCATGCTTGGACACAGTAGCTTTTTCCCAAGCGCTCTGTACCCAAGTGAGAGCTCAGCATGCAGGTTGAACATTTCTCATGAGAAGATCTCGTTACACCAGGGTATCACAGTGTGTGTTGTTTCGAGAAAATTTTCAACAGAAGAGTACCTGATGGTCTTTGTGAGGCTAGCAAACCATTGCTAACTGGACAGAATCCAACTCAAAATGGAATTAATTCCTTTTATTCCAAAACAAGAGCTTTCAGCCCAGTTATGTTTTGTGAAATAAGACAAAAATTTTTAGCTTTAGTTCCAGTGCAAAGAAACATCAGGTGTTTGGCACCCTGAAAGAAGCTGTGAAATTGAATTTGTGTTCTCTGGGCTTCTTTACCAAACAGACCTGAGGGGAGGAAAGCATCAGGATCCTGGGCGAGTGCCGGGGAGAGCTTCGAGCTGCCGGGAGAAGGACGGGGCTGTGCAATAGCATCTGCTGCTACATGTGGGGTTGTGTCAGCCCTGCTGCAGAGGCTGTCCCGTACAGAGGGGGCTGCAAGCCCCATCCCACTCTGCTAAATCACAGCCTCCTCTGGGTAGATTCTCTCCTCATCCCTCCAGCCAGCAACCTCCTCTTTCCCTTCTGTTAGTCTCAGTTTGTTGCTTGCCCAGCCAAACTGAAAGGATATGTTAGCCGAGAATGAACTCAGGACAGCTGTGTTTTTTCCCTGGCAGGTCAACTGCTTGTCCCTGGGGAAGTGGGGGGGGGTCATCCTGGCAGGAGGCAGAGCCTGATCATTAGCCGTTAATGGGGAAGTCAATTAAAAGCTTGCCATTGCAGAACACTTTCTGATGACTCTAATTATCCAATAATTGTATTATCTCATTCAGTGGTGCAACACCCTGCAAGGACCCACAAAACAATCGGATGCTTGAGTCTTTGGCGGGCACCTTGTTGCCTATAGCTGCTGGTGACCTGAAGGGGCTGGGCAGGCAGGGGGAACCCTTCACACCAAGGGGGCTATGTGGTAGTGAGCAATGGCCATTTGTGCCTCACAGAGCCACCAGCCGGTGCAAGACCTCTGCAAAGGTGGGTCTGTTGCTGCTTGTATGTGAACTGTGAAACTGCTGCCTGAACCCCGCCATCGCAGTGCATGTTTTATGCAGTGTCTTTAGATTCATTCCTCCACATAGATAGTGATGGGAGCACCTACTTAAGAGCTGCTGTCCTGCCCCAGTCTGCATATGTGAGATAAAAATAACGAGTTTCAAAAGCTCTCTCCTGCTGATGGTCATACATCACTTGTCCTGAGTTTGCCCAGTCTCAGCAGTGCCAGCTTCTGCCAGGGACTCTGAAACTGGTGAAGTGGGCAGACCTCCTCGGAGGTTGGTAGAGACTCCTAAGCCATCAGACCTGCTCCAAACACATTGTGTGCTCTAACAAAAATTGCGACCAAGGAAGAAAACAGCTTCACCCTCTTGTTTTTAGCCAGTGGTTCAATAATTGCAGCAGCTTCCTGATACACAGAAGACTGGGTTCAGTTATTACTTTTTCCTGGGGGAAGTCAAATAAGTCTCCTTTGTCTCCTAGGATATGGTCCTATCAGGGCATAACAGTGAGGAGAATATTTTGCTTGCCCCTTCAGGGAAAGAAAGGGGTGGTCTCGTTCACAAGTCTGTCTGGCCTCAAAGTCCTATGGCACTAATTTTTGCAGGGCTCACTCAGACTAGTGTTCAGGAGCAGCACGACAATGAAAGAACAAGGACATAGGCTGTAGGTCGATAGAGCACCTGTGGGAAAGGGGATGCAGTTTTCAGTTCCTGATGAAAATATTATTTTTCTTTTTGATAGTAAATGCTCACTAAAGAAAATGCATATCCACCTTTGAGGTGGGATACACCAGCATTTCCAATGCTCTGAAGGAAAAGAATGACAACTCCTCAGGCTTTTTTTCAGGGGAAAGGTACCTAAATGCAGCTGAGGCTTCTGGGCTGAAAACCGTGAAGTGGGGGGAGATGTTTCCTTGCCACTCAGGCTAAAGCTCTAGAGAGAACCGGAGTTTAAAATCCACCTTCATGACACTAGCTGACATGGCTCTCGGTACCATGTACTGCCCATTCTTAATCCCATTCCTGGCAGCTAATTCCTCCCAGACACCGTGCAGGAAACCCACGCAGCTGCTGTGATGCCCTGGACCCCACTGCCTTGCTGAAGTCCCTTTGTTAGTGGCAAACCATTAAACTGTGAACGTAACACTGCTGAAATCTACCCCAGTAGTAATAATAGTCCTAATAATAACAGCAACGTCACCACCCTGATTGCCTGTGGTGACTTTTTGTGGATAATTTCAAAACCTTCAGTAAGTATTAAGAAGTTCTTAAAATGCACCGTGAGACTAGTAGGAATGATTCTCCTCCCGCGGGTGTGAAAGTGGCAGAGAGAATGGTTATCAGCGAGGAGTTAGGATGCAGGAGGTCTGGTTTCCTAGAGACTCACCCTTTCCCTTATCCTGTCTCCCACATATTGCTGGCACCACATTCACCAAGCCCTCCATGCCAGAGTTTTATGACAGGAATTTCTACTCCAATACTGTAAAAGCAAGTGGATTTGTGAGGAATAGCCCTTTTTGTAGATACATGGCTGGTGCTACACACGTACTCATGGGGGGATTGCACGAGAGCACAGTGGAGCTGCTTTGCAGGGTTGGGGAACAGGGAGGAGGAAGCAGGGGCAGCTCAGTCGCGGTCCCTTGCTGTTACACCTCCCCACAGCCCATCCCTTCCCAGACAACTTTGCCGCACAATTCCCTTCTAGTGGCCACGTCAACCCTAACTTTGTATCTGTTAAACCTCAGGTAATTGCTTTTAGATGGGTGTAATTAAGAAACCATTAGTGTAAAGTTTCATTTCAGTTTATGCTTTGGTCTCCATTTGAGCAGAGAAATATGAAATTAAGGTATTAGCTCCTTTCAGAGAGATGAGTCATGAGCTAATAAGTTTCAAGAGCTGTTTCTCAGATGTAATGATTCTGCTTTTTTCTTTCCAAATCTTCTCCTCCTCCTCCCAAATTCTTGCTTCTGGAGAGTTCCTTTTTAAAAGAATAAAAGGGGGAGGGAGACTGTGTCAGAGTGAGGAATTGCTAATAAAATGACATCCAGAGAGATGCCAGGATTTTTGTGTGGAATTTCCTCAGAGAAGCCAGGGATGCACGTGGGGACTGCACGTCGGCGGGAGGCGTGACATACCCAGCACGCAGGGGACACGCGACATACAGGGTCAAACTGTGCTTTTGGCCAGGAAGGAGAGAAGCAAGGAGTGGCCAAGAGGTCCAGGGAGAAAACAGGGAAGATGTTTGAGCTTTCCAAAGTGGAATAGGGAGGAGGGATGTGAGTTTGTCCAGGAAAGCTCAAGGTACCTGGTGTGGGACAGCCCAGCTGAGCTGCAGGCCACAGCAGTGCCCAGGAGTGTGACGTCCCACAGGGCTGCCAGTTCATAGTGGTGCGAGCACCAACCCTGTCCGTGGGGCTGAGACAGGGAGGATTTTTCCCACCTCTCCCCTTCCTCACTCTCCATTTGCTGTGTGCCTCATCTCTGCTCTCCCCTGCAGAGCATCGTCTGGGCGCATCGATCCAGCGAGCAGCTCCAGCTGTGCCACAGCACCCGCCAGCCAAGCACATCTGGACACATGTGCCCTGGCACGTGTGGCGAGCAGCTGTGACACTCGGCGGGGGGGGTGCTACCCTGCAAGAGGGGCCGCCTCTCTGACAGCGCAACGCTCGACTCACAGCGGTGGCATTTCCAGAACTAAATCAGTGACAGTCAGAATTGCATACGTGGTTAATCACAGCTTAATTAAACTGTTCAGTCTCTGAGCGAAGGGTGCTGCATGCGAGGAAGGGAGAAGGGGGAGGAGGTGTCCTTAGCTTGAGACAGTGAAATGCTACCGATCATCAATAATGCATCGCAGTAATGTTCCTGTATGAATTGGAAATGCCAAGCAATCAAAGGCCATATGTATTTAGCTTAGATCCACATGATGTCCATGTATTTTTAATAGTGTGGCATCTTTGAAGTGTGTTTATGAAGCACAGCATTCCTCTCCGTACCTGTGGAGGAAAGCGATCGCCCCTGGCTGGCAGGCACGCTCTTCCTCCTCTGCACGGGCTGCTGTGAGGATGACTACACACCTTCCCTGGCAGGCAGGAGTCTCATCTATTCTCTGTATTCATCTAATCTAATCTAACCTCTGTTTTCTGTTGGTTTGATCATTTCCAGTACATCTGTAGGATGGGGTTTGCACACCTGTTTTCTTGCTGGTAGGGAAATGGGAGACTGGGGATCAGAATATGATTTTGGGAGCATTCATCTCCAGGTGAGCGTCCTGGGCTGGTAGCTGAAGTTACACATTCTGAAACTGAAAAGGGGAAGGGAAAAAAAAGGAAAAAAGAAAAAGTGAGAGACATGCTTGCTTAGCAGGGCTCTTAAAATGTTAGCACCGCTAACAAGGGAAGTGGTGGGCTGCTGAAATGTTTAAATCAGGGATAGAGGCCTTTTTTTAAAAGATACATTCTCATTCAGCTGGGAATTTTTGCAATATTGCCAGCTCATATCTTTGAAATTAAGAAGCAGATGCTTTACAGTTCTGTGAGAGCTCAAAAGTTTGGGATGAAACTGAAATCCACGTGACTCCTGCAGCTCTTTGTTTGTTTTGTGCTGCTAATGTGGCATTAGGCTTCAGCTTGTAAGCTGAAAACACTAGCAAAAGTTACAAAACACTAGCAAAAGTTACAAAACATCCTTTAACATCTCTCAGTGTTTCAGAAGCGTTTCTACCAGGCTTTAGGATGCAGGAAGGGTATGGACACCGGACCACCCCAGCTGGTGATCCCACCCCCAACTCCGCTGCTCCCTGCGGCATTGCTGGCTCCAGCAGAAACGTGGGGTTTGCCAAAGCCAGAAAAACACTTGAAAGCTTCAAATCTCTAATTCCAGGAGAGACTTTTGAGAACGTTAATAAAAATGACCCTGCCATTGTAAGGCATTGGTGGAGATGGTGCTCTCTCACCTCAATTAAGGCACTTGGGATACCTCCCTGGTTTTTTTCCAGCTTCCTTAGAGTGTGGCCCTTTGAGCTGCCTAGTCTTGCCAAGGGGATGGAAAAGGCACAAATCCTCCAGACACTTCCACGGAGGTGCTCCAGAACCCACGAAAAATAGAGAAATAAGATGGTAGAGAGAGGGGAAAGAAGGTGTGTTAATACAAAACTAATTGTCCTTCTGTTTTGGGTTGTGAACCTGCTGAATTGCTTGTTGGGTTACGTAAGAGAAGCCATTGTGTTGGTGCTGAAAGGGCAGTCTTGTACAGAGAGCTGGGCACACCGCCTGAATTTTAAATAGCCAGGTTGCGCCGTGGAGAGAGGGAGTGAGCGGGCCCCCATCCAAACCCATCCGTCCTCTGCCCTCCCCTTCGCGTTGCGTGTCAGCTTTGGCCCGTGAGCAAGGTCGACTCGTGTACGGACCCGTGGCTGCCTGGCCAAGGCCTACACGGCCTCCCCCTTTCCCTCCTCTTCCTTTTATTCCCGTCCCTTCCCTCTGAATCACAAACACCCGTGCTGCTGGCACTACAGGAAAATTAACAAACAGCCTATAAATTTTACATGAGTTCCTGAGACCAGAGAGAAATTAATTTGATGTTGTCTTTTGATAAAGATGTAGCCCCCTTCCTCTGACTTCAATTTGTTGGCTCCCCCCCAACCCCGTTTCACAAACACGTTTTCTTGAAGGTTGCAATTTGGTTCTTGTGATAATAGGAGCGCATAAATAAATAAATAACCCACTTCAAATAACCTTTCGCTTGTAAATAGGAACAGATAGAGGAACACCACCCACAGAAGAACAAAAAAAGAATCAAATCAAGTCAAATCACAGGCCCAGCTGCCTCTGGTTTGGATTAGCTGGGTGTGTTCTGCGCATGCGCTTCCCATGCCGGTTCCCAAAGGCCTCGATTTTTTAGGTACAGCTCAGAGGGCACGAAGGATGGAGCAAAATCCATAATCAGAAACGCTGTTGCAGTGGGATTTGCAGGCAGGAGTACAAGCTGCAAAAGGAGAAAGCTTGAGGCCATCTCCAGGTAGTCATTTTGTGCACAAAAATGCTACCTGGAGTGTCATTTCTTTACTAACGAGGCAGTAGGTGGTATTGAAATCTGCTGGCATTTAGGAGATTGGGAGGGAGGATGTGCAGAGAAGGTATAAAATTGAGGTATACGATGAACCGGTTACAATGTTCCCGTGGAAGAATGTGTAAGGGTTTGTCCCTGAGCCTTATCCAACCCCTTGGGCCATTTTGTTAATGGTGTTTTATCGAAGTCCTTCCAAGTATTGTACAAACAGTGGTTAGTAACATCTATTTTTCCAAGACTTATCAGTGATTAGAGTTAAGTTAAGAACTTTTTGTAAGGTATATTTGAAAAAGAAGCTAAAAAAATGATTCAAGGGCAAAATCCACTTCAAATAATTTAGAGTTTAAAAATATATTTGAAAGGAGCATGAAAGGAAAAGAAACAATTTAAAGAAAAGTCCAAGCCCATGTTTAATCTGGAGCACTCTATTTGCTTAAGAAATGAGGTTCTCCTCTCAAAGTTGTTTAACCTCTTCACCTATTTTTCCTTTAAGCTGATTTTTAACATGAAATTGCTGATGTGAAACAAAGAAAAGTTTAGTATAAAAGACTTGACAAAAACTTTTAACAAAGTTTTGAAATGTTTAAAGACTTTCAAAATCCTTTTTGCTCCTTTTTTTTTCAGTCTGAAAGTCCTCACTAAATTTGATCCCAATTCACTACGATTTTCAGTTCTTTGAAACTAAATGTTTCCATTAATGGTTTCATTATTTTTCAAAGTGTACCCAGTTCATGCCATGGCCTTCTGTGGCACAGAATCTGCTGTATTCTGTTTTTTTTTTTTTTTAATATGCATCTGCCTGCCACCTACAGATTTGCTTTTTTGCTTCCCATTGTTTCAACATAAAATTTATTCAGTTATTTTGCCAAGCAGAGGGTCTCATCTCTTCTGCCGTCACACCCCTTCTTTCTTTTTTCCGTGGTGCCTGGATCATCTCTTTGTAGAACCAGGACTAAATCCATAGATCCAGCTTTAAGGGGCTCAATCATGGATGTTGGATGTGTTGATGGATGTTTCCTGTTGCTGAGGATTTCTTCCAGCTTTATCTACTGGGGTGGCAGATGTTTGCATTCCAGAAGCTGACACCCTAAATATTGCACTCCTTATATATGTTTATTTTCCTCTATAGACAGCAATGTAACTTCTGCAAATTAGGTTTTATATATATTTTTTGGAGTGGATTTTAAAGGCCACTTTGCAAGGCAAAAAAGATAAGAGTATGTAACAGAACTGTGTGGCATCTGACTGTCTCTTGCAGACTTTGCTTTGATTTTTCTTGAATTGTTTTTTGTCTGAATTTTTAATATCAAGAGTTAGGCAGCTTGTCACTCTTTATGTATGGAAAACATAATGCTCTTTGATGTTCTCAGTTATTGTGTCATGTTTATGTGCTTTGACAGTCTTTGAACTGCGGCTCACCGCAGACAATGGGAAAGGATCTTCAGGGGGGTGAAAAGGATTTTGAAAGAGCTCCATTTTCTAGTCCAGAAATGGCAGTGTTTCACCAGCATCCACAGTGGTGTCCAGTGCCTGCAAAACAGGAGAATATTTGACTGACAAAGCTGCATGACTGAGCGATGTCACTGTGCTGTGGCAACACTTCAAGGGTTGTAGTGAGCATTAGAGCTATTCAGAAACTTCCAACAATTTCATGCAAAGAAAGACAAAGTTCTGGAGCTTTGCAAAATTGTTGTCAGTTATTTAAAAATAAAACAAAATTCAATGAAAATAAAAATCCATGTTTCACCCAAGCGCTGTTCACAATGGCAGGAACTGCTAGTAAAATAAATACATCCCTTCTGTGGGGTTTTTTGTAGGTATCCAGGAATATAAAAACGTCAGGCAGCTGTTGCAAGCGAATCAGGTACAAAAACGCCCAGAGCTATTCCAGCTGAATACTAACCAAACGTTGGAGATCCCTGACGATGCTACCCAGAAGCTGTCCTCTTTACTCCTGATGAGCACAGTGACACTTAAAAAGAGAAATCACAGCGCAGTGTTCTGTAGATCACTTTGCATGGCTTAGTGCATTATTTAATGAGCTTCAGGGCACAATGCAAAGTGTGTTAGTTCACGCAGGTCTTTCATTAAAAACTACAGCCAGACCTTTTAGTTAGTCATTTAAATGGGCTGCTTCTCTTCAGAGATCCTTTTCAGGTTTGTTTTAAAAAACACCCCGCTTCAACTGCAAAGCAAATGTATCAAAACACGCATTATGTTGTTATGTCAGTAACAGCAAGAGCTAAAAGAGTCCGACCGCCACAGTCACGGCCCTGTCGTGCTAGATACCGTGAACAGGGAGCAGCAGAAAGCGTAAAAGCGCAGCGTTCTGCCGGCATGGGGATGGTGTGCAGCACAGCGGAGGGGAACGCGCAGGCAGGACCACCAGCACTGATGCACTTTTCCCCTCCCTGTGGGCAGATGGCTGCTGTTCCATAGCCATGCCGAGATACAAGAACACACATGAAGTTTGTCTTTTCCTTCTCCTTATTTTACATTAGAGATTCTAGAAGCACACAGGGTCTTTGCCCCTCAAACCATCCCTGACATCATTGATTTTGGGAGAGATGTGAAAACTGAATTTTGTTCTGATCCCTGCTGTGGCCAACAATGTTGCTTTCCTCTCCTCATCGTGTCTCCAGGGAGAACCTGTTCATGGCATGTGAGAGAGACTCCCAGGTCCTGTTCAAAAGTCAATTTGGAAACCTGGCAGAGGGACTAAGCAGTCAATTCCATTTTCTTCTCCTTCTTCTTCCAAGCACGAAATCTAACAGACCCCTTCAGAAAACACTCCCTGTCACAGGAAAGGGCTCCTTTGTATGCGAGTTGCAGCGTCTATTTTTCAAGATAACCTTTATTTCATGTACTGAGTGTTAGCTTTGCTGAAAAAGAGAAAAGCCGAGATAACTCCTTCACCTGTGGAACATTATTACGCTTTCTGGAAAAAAGAAGAATGAGTTGTTCTGGTGCATGATAATGGAGGTGGAACAAATCAAACAGAAGCAGGTGCAGAATTGGACCTCTCTTTCTTTCTCCCCCAGCTGTCTATCTTTGCAATCTCCCTCTCTTTTCTCTGTCTGTCTTCCCATCCCCAACACAGGCTGATTTTTCTCTCTCCCTTCTCTTATTACCTACCAATTCCCCATTTTTCTTATGCACAATATAATATCCTCTGGGATACATCGGCAAAACCCCCTGACCAACAGCTCTGTTATTTGTGCTTTCTGCTGAGGTGGTGTGTGCAGACCTGCCCTGCTGCACCCAGTGCTGCACAGCCAAAGCACTTCTGCAGCGAAGAGTTTGCAGTCTAAAAATTTTGTGGTCTCAGTTTGGCTGCAAATTGTTCTGTGGGAACATTTTCCCCTGGGAAAAGGCTGTTCTTTAGGTAATAGGTAAATTGTGAATGCTTCATTGGAGTACTCTAATTCCAATGACATTTCAAAGGCAAAATATTGAATCAATTTTAAATCAAAATGGATTTTAAATTTTTTATTATTTCTGCTGTTTCCTGCTCCATTTCCCACTTGTTTTCACTTCTATATTAGAATCTTAATTTTATTCTGTTACATATCTATATACCATCCTGTATTGCAGTACTAAACTGCATTCCAATAGTATCAAAATGAAGAATTTCAGTTGGCGGGGGCATAATTTCTGAAGACAAATATTTCAAAAACATATTTTCTGATTTGGTACTATCTGAGACATAAACAAATGTTTCATTGCAAGATTTGTCTGGGGACAGAAAGTCTGTTTTCTCATCAACTTTAATGATGAGCCCTCAGAAATTCTGAGTTTGATCAGATGGAACAAGGCATGTTCAAACTTATCTTCTGAATTGGATGCTGATATTGCTGCGTGACAGTGATGTATGGGAGAGATTCCTCCTGTCCCTTGGTGTACCCCATCCTACTTGTGAAAACGGGAATCGTGCCTTCCCCTGCTCCCAGCTGTATGGTTAATGCCTCATTTGACAAATTATTTCAGTAGAGGAAAGAAGCTGGTTTCCACAATTACAACAGGCAGCAAACCTGACCAGAAACCAGCCTTTTTATGCACCCTGGTCCTCAGTATCCACCATGGAAAGCCATCGGTGCAGGGATGCAGGAGGTGGTGTGGGCATACACCTTGGAGGGAGGGAAGACATCCCAGATGGGATTAGCACTCCCCAGATGGGATTAGCACTCTAAATGAAAACCAGAAATAAAATTAATGGTCTGGGAAGAGCATCTCAGCAGTCTTTTATCCTGTTGCTCTGGAGCGGGGCTGCGGTGAGTTGTGGGAAGCGTGGCTGGCTTTATGCTCTGATCACGGCACTGGGTGTTTGCAGAGCTGGCAGTTTCACATCGACTGGATCCTACTGGCAGGGGAAAAGTTCTGCAGCGCATGCATCAGTGAGCTCTGCGCAGATATAATGGCTGTGAAAGTTGCTATACAGAGTCCGTGCTGCACCATAAATTACAGGGTAGTTATTTCTTAGTTATTTAGCAGTTACAGTGTAATTAGTTCCACTTAATGTCAACTTTTGTCAATACGTCTTCCATTAGCCAGAAAATTATAGCTGGGATTTGAAGCAATGGTGATACATAAGCTTCTCCGAGCTTGGCCTCAGAAAGGGAAGGAGAAGCGTGCTGTGAGGAGGAGATGGAGCTCTTAGGTGAATTTCAAGCTTGTCTCATCTCTTCTGCATTCCTACAAACTTGCACATACTCACAAACACATATACAAAACACACATCTCTTCTCCAGGATCAATATTCCAGCCCAGACTGCAGAGAGGAATCAAACAGGTCCCTGGAGAAGTTTGCTTTGGCTGCTCAGAAACAAACAGACAAACAAACAAGCAACTAAACCCCAAGAGCTACCTTAAGATAGCATTCGTTGCTTATACTTTGCAGAGGAGACTAATTAGAAAGTATGCCTGAGATTTTGGGGATCCCAGCTTTCCTTCAAAGCGGGCTTGATTTCCAGTCTGCGGCTGCTTTATTCTTGGTCATCACAGGAAATCCCTCTGCTTTTTATTCCTCTTTTCTTTTCTTTCCTTTTGAAACTGCAGACATCATTAGGGGGTTGACTTTTCCGAGTTTTGCTATTGCTTTGAACAGGGCCAAGATTTTAGTCCCTAGTCCAAAAACGGTGAATATCAGGGAACTAGGTTTTAGGCGAAACACTGAGAAATATTTTCCTGTGTCCTGATTCTCTGAGCAGTGAAGGATAAGGCAAGCTGGATGTAAGGGTTCTGTCCTTCCCCCTAAAACACCTCCCTTTGGGACATCACCAGCCTTTGGGAGCAGTTTTAGTGTGGAAGATCCTTTCACCTGTTTCAAATTTCAAAATCACGTGAAAGCAGACTGCACAAGCTGACTATTGATGGAGGTACTAATGATGGAATAATTAGGAAATTGCAAAATAAATTATTTTAAGATTACTTTGTAACGGAGCAGATCCAACTAGTTCTCTTTGGTTTTTTTGCCACTAGACCAGATCCAGGTAAATGCCTAGAAGTAGAAAAGAGCATGTGTCCAAATCTTTTTTTTAGATATAGCTTTCATAATTCCATCCTCCAATACTCCCTTCGATACAATTTTCCTCTGTGAGTACACTGTGTTGATTTCACACAGGGCCCTGAATATGCTAAAGCTGGTCCTTGAAGAAGAATTCAGTATTCAGCTCAGGAACAAACACCAGGCAGAAAGAATATAATGGTAATGTTGGCATTAATACATCCTCCAAACATGTAATGAAGTTCCTTCAGTTATCTTGCACCCCTCTGTGTCCACCAGGAGGCCAGGGACAATACAGCTCCTCCTGCTATTCTAAAATAAACAATAATAACAACAACAGCAATAAACAGTTACACCACAGATTTTTTCCAGATGAACATGAATTTCAAAATTAATGTGCATGGCTATTCAGCAGTGATTGCAACTTCCTCCTATTATGAATAATAAGACCAGGGTCATATGACTCAACTCATCCATTGCAATTGAAACACTGAGACCAACTAAAATCTCTTCTGATTAATCCTTGGAGATTTTATGTATACATATACATATACAAAAATCTCCAGCTATGCTTGACTAATGAAGCACTGTAAGAAAAAATCATGATCTGAGGACTATAATAAGCAAAAATAGAAGATAATTCTTCTGATAAATAATGTATTGTAAACTACTCACTCGGCTGAGTCCGTTCCACCTTGCGCAGGTTTACATCCATATGGAGTATTCCTCTCTGTGGGCAACCTCTTCCCAAATACGCTGATTGAAATTTACGCAGAGATTTGTGTTTGTTTCTCTTGAATATTTCAGACTATGTCAGATAATTCTGCCCCACAAAACTCCCTTGCTTTAGTCATCCAGGAAAAAAATAATTGGCTGTGTTAATGCTTGGATGCACCATATCCTAAAATACTGTAGAATCAGCAGGGATTGGAGCCCGTGGTATTTTGACTTACTGGGCAGGCATCAGTTGGAAAACAGCATGGAGTTTAGCTGAGTGTCAGTCCACATGGGGCTAAAAGTAACTTGAGCATAAAAATGAAGCCAAAGGACTGGTGCCTTGTCTGGCTGTAGGGCCATGATGTGTTGCTGTAGCAGAAGAGAACAACTGGGAAAGAAAAGCTCAGACTCATAGAATCATAGAATTGTTAGGACTGGGACGGACCTATAAAGGCCATCCAGTCCAACCCCCCTGCAAGGAGCAGGGACATCTCCAACCAGATCAGGTTGCTCACAGCCTCATCCTGCTGAGATGGGGACTGCAAGAAGATGGCAGTCTGACCCAGGTCCATCCGTTATATTCTATCACCTCTGTGACAATCTTAGTTCCTCTAAACCACATCTCCCATTTCCACTCTTTTTTTCTCGGGTAAACACACTTATTGTCTGTGTAGGACACGGTTATTATGGGTTATCACCATTTCCTCTGCAGAGAAACCTGCTGCCTACACTGCTTCCTCTCACTGACTTCTGCTGTATTTTATTTCTCTGGGATGAAGCCTGACTGTCTATCAGCACTGCCCCAGCCTCCTGCCACCTGGACCAAAGCAGATACAGATCTCTGCCAGTCAAGCAGCAGGAGAGAGGAGGAGGATTAAGGGAGTGGAGAAGTTAAGATAAGCACTGACAAGTGTTAACAGAAAGGAGAAACCGTAACAAACTCCACTGGGCCCAGGATAATTTCTGTCTCTGGGCAGAGGCTGGAAGGTCCTTAATGACGTCAGGAGAGGGTTTCTAACTTCAAGTGTTTGTCGTGTCTTTTTGCCTCTCTCCTACACAAGCCCATGCCTACCAACACTGAACCTACATCCAAGCTTTGCGGTTTCAAATCTGGAAATTGTTGGCTGAGCAAGGGAAGGATGTAGTGAGTCATGATCTTCATGCTGCATCCATAACTCCTGGGGCTCAGTGATGGAAACAAAAACAAGTTACCACCCACAAAAGCCGTGTGACAGAGGCAATGGAGTCATAGCCCAGGCATGTCTGTGAGGTTGGCGGGGTGTGAAACACCTCACAGCCTTCCCGTTCCCTCGAGCTGAAGTCTGGCCATAAGCAGTTGAAGTCAGTCTAGTGGAAACAGGGATGTCTCGGTTGATTGGTATGGAAATCACTGGAGTGGGTCTTCAAGGGTCACTCAGAAATGTGTTTTGGTGCATCCACATACATGGCCCCAGTAAATTCATTGTTTTGACAAATGTGCAGCTGAGAAGGTTTTGCAGGCTGACCAAGTAGGAAATCTCTGGTAGCTGCAAGTCTCTGTTGGGGCTGTATGTTGGGACTCTGGGAAATGTAGAAAAGACCTGCTGCTCCTGGTCATATAAGAGGAATAGAATAAGGGCCAGAGAAAGAGGGGATGAGGTAGGAGGGAGCAAGATGCAGTAGAGGACATTGGCAAAAAGAGGGAGCGGAGAGTGTGTGTTCTTAAAGAATCAACAATACGCCTAGAAAAGGGAATTACCCAGGGGAGTGGAGTGTGTGTGTGGAGCTGTGAGAAATGTTATGGAAGAAAGATATTAAGGCAAAGCAACTGATATTTGAAATGTTATTTGAAGAGAAGTTTTAATCTGATAGGGCACAGACAGAGAATTAATGGATTTTCAGTGAGTTGCGTAGCGCTTCGGGACAGTGCTGGGAACAAAGTGAAAGTTCTGCTGCTGGAGGTCAATGCCACATCCCTGGCACAGAGCAAGCAGTCAGGGAAGAAATCGAAAAAGCAATTGAGAAATCAACTCTGGTAAATTCCTCAGAGATGAGAGAGAGTTTTAAAAACAAAACCAAAAAATGTAACTCCCATATCTGCTTTCCTTTTAATTATCCAAGAGTTCAGTTTCGACGGCTGGAATCAGGAAGCAAAGAAAAATGGGTAATGGTGAGGCATCTTTCATATCCTGCAGAACTCGAATGGATAACAGACCAGCTGTGCCAGGCAGAGACCTGCATTTCTACATGAGCATGTGTGTAGGAGGGACTGGCTGGGTTGCCAGGAGGAGCAGCATATTTAGGGAAAAACTACTCGCAGTCCAAAGCCTGCTTGGCAAAGTCGGTTGTGAACCACTGTATCTCCCATTCACCTCGGTGGCCTGCATGACTCAGTGGTCCTTCTGGAAATCAGGAGACCTCATTTTGAAGACATTACTATTGAAGAGCAATGGAAGGGAAAAGAGAAAGAGGGAATGGAGACAGGGAAAGGGAAGGAGGGAAAATTGTGCTCACATGACAGAGCAGGAGATCCTTATTCAGATAAACACCAGTGTCTTGAGGATGAACAAAACTCCTTGGTCATCTAGAAATCTTATCAGCTCTGTAGCTTTTCTCTTTTTTTCTCTCGTCTGCTTTATCCTGTCTTGCTTACCTCTGACGACTTCTTTTCTTTTTCTAGTTCCATTCCTTTTATGTGATCAAAGGCTGCAGGTCTCTTGTGTTTCCCAGAATCCCAGTTAAGATCTTGTTGGCATCTGGAAGGCAGAAAGTTACAGGGGTCATGAAGGCAATGAAACAGCAAGTTGCATCATTCCTATTATTTAAGTATTTCTGGGAAATGCAGATCACTTGGGTCTGTATTTCTTTTTTTTTTTACCCCTGAAATTTTATTTCACATAGGGAAATAAAGCTTGGGTCAAAACCCTGCAAAGAAAATTATAAATTTTTTTTTTGCTTCCTTTTTTTTGGAGTCAGATAGCTGGATGGAATCAGGAGACTCTATGAGGTTCCTGGTGAACACAGAAGCTGTAGCATGAGGTCCAAGACTTTCAGAAAATAAAATGTCTACAGGGAAAGATTTATTTTAGAAAAAAAAAACCAAAACAAAACAACAACAAGATTTTCAACTGGTATTTAAAATCATCCACAAGGCATAAATGCATCCACAATTCATATACTGGTGCCATCAGTAGTATTGTTTATAACAAGTTAGCAAGAGAAATGTCTCTCAGCAGCAGGTTGAATTCTTCATTACATCTCTTTTGGTATAAAACCATTCCAAGAATTCTTCTAAGACTGTATTTCTCCCAGTGTATTATGGAAATGTAGTGCACCTTTTAATCTGGAGGGACATCTCTATTTAGGTTGCAGACTTCATTTTTTTTTTTTTTTTTCTGTTCAAAATACTGTATTATTATCTGAATGAAACCAGAGATAAAACTCCAGCTGATATAATGGTTTCAGGAACTGGCAGATAATTCATTTCTAAAACTTGGGACTGAGTAATGCATTTCCTTTGTGTTTTGATTTTTTATCCATTTTCTTATAAATTGAAGTTCACTTCCTGCCCCCTACTTAACAAATTGAAACCATGTATGTCTGGAAGAGGATGGCGTTAGGACTAAAAGACTTTACTGGGACACTGATGGGGACATCTTGGCTTCTCTCCAGTCTGCTGCTGTAATCAGTTTTGTATAGGACATTCACAGTCACTGTCTCTGGATTTGGAGTTAGGAAGGCAAGATCTATAGAGGTTCAATGAAAGGTCCAGATGGCTATTTAGAGCTGCAAGTCACTGTCCTGTCCTCAGGAGCTGAGATATCAGAGAAGGACCACAGCCTCTCAGCATTTGCTTACTCAAACAAGACCATGCGTTTTTCAGGCTTGTCATTTCTGTCTCTGAATTGAAAGCCTAAAATGGGACACAGACAGTGGGGATTATCCATCAGCAAGCACACTAGTCATCCAAGATATCTGATTCTTTGAGAGTCCATAGAAACACAGGCCACTCCAGTGGACGACTTCGAATCCAAAGAAATGATATCTTCATTGAAATTAAGTTGCAATATGACCACTAATTCCAACACGCCTCTGATCTTGGTTTCTCATACGCGTAAAACAAGTTGCCTTTTTTCCTACCTTTTTGAATCAGGGTATGTGTTCTTTCACAGCAGGAATCTCACCTTTCATTTTTCCCATGTGCAGCATTGTAACACATTTGCGTCACAGCTGGGCCAAAAAGACAGTCTCTCAGTATAAAATCCAATACCAGTAAGCTCTTATCACATTACGGTAATACAAAGAAAAAGATGGATCTTAAGCTTAGATGCAGGATTTAGATTGTCCTGCCCAAACAAACCACCTAGACTTAACAATGCAGAGCATGGAAGACTACATATACATCATATACATCATCCCATCAGGAAAAGCTTCACTCTACTCCTCTGCTGCTTGTTCCTGTCTGGGTAAAGGGATTGAATTAAATAATGGAATAAGGTGCATCTGTACTGCAGCCCAGAGAATGTGTGAAATCAAAAATCAGGTAATAATAGTGACTCCTATTCCTGAATCTTTTCAGAAAGACATTTACAAGTAGCTTTTTTGGAGCAGTAAAGATTTTTCTCTTTTTCTTCTTTTTTTTTTTTTTTTTTTTTTTTTTCTGCCATTCTGTCAAGTTCATGCCTTTCGGAAGGGAGAAGGAAAGAGGGAGAAAAACAGTGATGGCTCACAGAGTAAGGATAGCTTTACTTTTGGGTTTGTTCTCCTAGATAAGTCAATTCAAGGTTAACTCAGATTAACCCCAGTTCCACCTTTCACTATATAGATGGATATCTTTCATTCTTTTGAAAAGTGGTCCACGATGCCCATCACACTTCTAGAATATACAAGGATTTAGGGACTTCCCACTGTCCTGTGGCTTAGAGAGAGCCTAATAATTGAAATAATGGAGATCCTTTAGGACAGAGTTTCTTAGCATGGACAATTAAATTAAAGACAGAGTTGTGAAAATAAATCAGCTGGGCTATCTGAGCTTCCTGATATTCAGAACTTCTGGGGGGTCACATAAGAATAGAAATTGAAAAGCCAAACTTCCCGAGATCCAAGTGGTGCGGTTTCCCAGAGATGAGTGTAGGAGTGTAGAAAATAATGACAAGTCACCTTTTTACTTAAGCATTTCCAAAGTGCTACAAACACAGTTGAAGAAAAAAAAACAACAAAAAGTGTGAATGGCCGCTCTGAGGCATGTGTTTTGTCTGAGGCAGAGGTAAAAATAGCCACTGACATTTTTCTTGTCTCAGATTTGAGCTCTAACCACCACATCCTTCCTCTGTATGTCTCATGCAATTTGTCACCCAAGAAAGATGAAAAAAAAAGGTGTTAAATAAAATGACTAGTGTGTCTGTCTGTTGATGGGATATGGAGAGGCAGAGAAGAAAGTTTCTGTGGTGTTGTGGTCAGTGACTACTCAGACCAGAGGCGTCTGATAGAAGTTGGCACCGGAGATGCTCACAAAGAGCATCTGTCTTGAGATTTCTGCATCCCTGGGAAAAACAGTGCCCAAAGCAACTCCCTGAATGGCCTTTTACATTGTGGGTGGAATGGACTTCAGCTTGTCTTCAGCATTTCTAGGGCAATGGGTGAGATATCCGATCTTGTATGCAATTAAATGTAAGAATCCTTGCAGGAGGCACTTTGGGAATGCTCTCTCTCATCTCCCTCAGGGTGGTCAACAAAAGACATCTCTGGGCTGGTCAGTGGTGCTTTCATGGGCTCCGTTCAACCCTTTCTCTCTCCTCTCTTATCCTTTTCCAAAGCTCTGAGGGTGTTAATACAGCTGGCAAGGCAGGCATTGTTGCAATGAGCTGGGCATGCTTTTGGGCTTGGCAGCATTGTCGTTTGATTGGCCTGAAAACAGTTATTCTAGAAGGGAGATTGTTTTGCAGGGCCCATCAAATAACACTTAGGTCAGGTTTGTTCATCACAGTGAGCTTTCATAGGCTGACCTTGTAATGTGTGGCCAAATTTTCCATAATGACCTTGGGTCTCTGCAAAAATCCATCACCACTAGAGATGGCCCTGTCCATAGCTTCCTCTCAGCCACGAAATGTCCCAGCTACCTCCTTTCAAAATACCCAAGAATGACCTCATTTCTCCAAATAAATGTCAGAGTGTGAGAGAGCCAAAGAAGAGTGGGGAGAGAGCAGAGCTATTCATCTTAATCAGAACCAGACCCAGCCTCCTCACTAGAGATGAAATCAGATGAAATCACTCCTACAGATGAAATCAAATAAAAACTGTGATAAGAGTATGATTTTGGTTTTTGATGAAAGACGGTGGAAAGTGTGGGCTCCAGCTCTTCTCTGTTTTACCAGAAAGTTGGTCAACTGATGAATGTTGTCAGCATTAAGATTCTTCTGTGTGATCTTCCTTACTGCTGTCCTGGGATTTGTTTTAAGGATTGTGTCCAAGACTGGAGAGATCACTGGGCTGACAGAGTCCAGTAAAAAAATATGAGTGGGATGGTCTCCAGGGCAATTGACAAAAGATCTCTTTTTCTTTATGAGCAAGTTCTTCTGTTTCACTCCCTCTGTATGGAAAAGAAGCCAGAAGTGAGACATACTAAAGCACCAAAAAGGTATCAAGGTGTATCTGGAGGTCTGGGACAAAAGTGTGAGAAAGAACAGGTTACAAGAGAAATGTCAGCATAGGAGCATCCTTTTGGTAACGAGCTATTTTACAAAATGTGGAAAATGTTAGAATTTCAAGCATCAGCTGTGTGTCCTAATGGTGTGTTAGCCCCCTAAAATAACTTGGAAAATGTTGTTAGAGGCAAGTAATGTAAGAAACACAGGAGAAGCATGAAGCCATTTTTATCTGAGGCAGAACCTATCTGCAAAGAGCTGGAGGGGTGAAAAAGGAATCCAGGCAAGAACTGCAGCAGCCGGAATGGGGACTTGTGCCCACATACAGGCCACTTCCTAAGAGATGGTGGGAAGGAAATTTCCTATCCTTATAGTGAGCGAAAGCAGAGAGAAAGCTGATTAATGTGTTGAACCTGTGGGGCTATCACAGCAGAGCAAAGGCTAGCAGCTTCAAAAGAGCTCAGTACTCAGAACAGGGCTGAAAGAGTCAGAATAGTAGCTGCAGGAAGCATCTTTAAAATCCAGTCTGAAATATTAATAATGAGAATTGCAAATAAGGTCTTTGAGTTGCTTTGGATGGACACCCTGCTCCAAGAAGCGCCTGTCTCCCTCCCTGCATGAGTGCCAGTGGGATGAAGTCAAAAGACTGGATTGTCATGGGTGAAAAGTGGAGAATTTTTTAAATTTTTATTTTATTTTTTTTAACCAAACTCTTTCAAAACTGGTGGTTATACCTCCCTTCTCCCTTGATTTTCATCAGTGCACTACCTAAGCATTTCACTGTCTTTTTCATGGGAAGTGAGGAAATCCTGCCATCCCCATCACCTGTGGTGCACAGAGAAAAAGGCAAAGAAATATGTGTACGGCTGTCAGGCTCTGAAGTGCATCTGAGAATCCTACTGGGTACTTAACTACCTAGAAAAAACTGAGACCATTTGATTCCCCCAAAAGATCATGCACATGGGTTCCTGATAACGCTGGGCACCCTCTTAATCTAAGATATCTTCTCCCTCATTGCTGAAAGGAAAGTAGCCACAGTATTTCTCTCACCGTGATTAGAATTAGAAATTGATTTGTTAAAGCAAAACAAAACAAAGCACAATCCTTTGTGTTAAATCTTGCAACCAGTGACACTCCTGGGTTTCTTCCAGATTTAGATAGATTACTGTTAAAATGAAGTAATATTTATTTTTATCTTCACTTTGCCTTTTCTATTTAACCAAGTTGCTATTTTTGAATTGAAAGCATGCACACAAAAAATGCAAATCCCAAATTTCAAAGGCACCTTCCACTTGGAATTGGATCTATTTTTGTCCTGTAACTATCTTACACAGCTCTAATTGTCATGCCCTGCTCTGAAATCCACAGTACGCTCCTCTCGCCAGCGTATTTTTGGATTATTGCTCATTGTGATCAGCCTTTTGTGTTCCTTTTGATATGGGCCAAATTTTGACATGAGGTGCTGAGTCATGCATAATGTGGATCTCATTTGTGTCTCAAAAAAAATAAAAAAATCTTCCTTTTTCTGTTCCCCTGTACCTGGGCCAACACCTGGCATAGTCTTCCCTGTTTCCCAGACAGACAAGGGAAAAAGCACCTGAAACATCAAAGCACTGAGCAGCTCAAAACAATTCTTTTAATTATTATTACAAAATGTCACAGGGAGTGCCAATGTGGTATTGTAGTTTCTGGGCTCATTTGTTTTGTCAAAAAGCTGAGCACTGAAAAAAAAAAAGTCCCAAAGAAGGAAGAAAGAAAAAAAGAAAAAAAAAGAAATATTCTTTTTAAAGTTAAGTCTATGGACTTCGGGGTGAAATATTTAATTTCTGCACACCAAAAATACAGTCACACCTGACCAGGGTTTCCATAAAAAAAAAAAAAAAATTACTGGGAGATGATGACTAATTTTCTAAAGGCAAATCACATATTATAAGCACTTTTAAGGGGTGATGGAGAAGGAAAAGGGCACTTGATGTAATGGTGTGGAAAAATCCAAATAATCCCATCTCTACTGCAGGATTCGGTGTTTTCTGGAGTTCTTTCCCCACATCCCATACTGGAGCACAGCCCTTGCTCTGGCGCTGCAGGATGCCTGCGTACTCAGTGGCCCAGCCCTCTCCTCCCTGTCCAGGCAGCTACCAGGGCTGGTCCAAAATTTCACACCTTACATGTGAATGGATGCTTTTAAGTCCCCTGCAGCTGAGACGATTTTGGGGATCACTATTTTTCTTTCAGTTTCTTATCTAATTGACACTTAACATACGTGAGCACTATTTGATGTGTTTTCAAGAGGAGGGGTGTATTTTCACCAAGTAACACAGAAAAAAGACGCAACACTGGGAGCAGGAACTGCAACAGTCTCTGCAATAGCATCCCACGTGTGAGGTGTCCTCCTTTTCTCTGAGAACAGCTCTCCTCATCCTGAATTTTGGGATGCTGAATGCAAAGTGTCTGATATAAGTGATAGGCTAATATAGGTGCTGTTGCTCTGTGTTCCAATTCCCCACCCAGGAAATTTCCCTGACCTTCATGCATAGGTGCGTTGAAACAGGTGAACCAAGCAGGGGCTCCAGCCTTACCTGCTCTTTAACTCGCCAGCCAGGCTGCCCAGAGAATTCATGCAGAACAAGCTCCAGCAGATTTTTCTTTGCTCTTCGTGCTGACCAGATGCTTCACAAACTGTTGGGTTCTTTTCTTTTTGTTGCTATAATCATTTGGCTCCCTTGGTGCTATATGTCACCTGCAGATGAAAAGGAAAAGCCTTGAAAGTCAGGTGACAACAATCCAGCATGTCCAGGAATGCGTATGAGTGTGTGAGCGCAGAGCAAAGCAGGCTGTCATAAGGAAATTGTTCAACACCCTAGAAATGGAGTGCTTGACACTGGAGAGAGTGTATTTATGAGAGAAGTGGAGAAACACAACCAAATGTTCTGCTGGTTTTTATAACTGGAGACCACATATCCTTAAAGATGGAAATTTAATTCTTTGGTGGCCAGGGCTCACAGCGCACTGAATCTGTCCCTCCTGCGTGCACAGTGGCATCACACATGGATCTTCAAAAGTTAGTTATTGGGCTAAAGAGAGGAAATTTGACCACAATTCTCAGCCTTGCCATGCAGGAGGTTTGTGGAAGCCAGAGTTGTTATTGTGGATACAAGAATTCAGAACTCCAGGAAAAATCCTTAAAGCCATGCTAAGGGGCAAATTCATGAAGATGTCCCCAGCTACGGTCACAGAGGCCTCTTGGCTGACACTTGACGTTATCTGAGATCCCAGCACTTGGCATTATTAGAGAGCTCTTGGTAGTTTCCTCTGAGGTTAATTAAGTGTTGTCTAATGATGATTTGCTACCTGCTACCTGTGAGGTAATTCCTGCCATCTTTCCCCATCTCCATGTTTCCTTCATGTGCAGATGGAAAATGAATATTTTCATTCACTTCCAGCCTGTGCTGAAGCTGGAAGTGTAGACCTTGGGCTCGACACAGATGTCACACTAATTTTATGTCAATGCAGCCTCTGGCAGAGCTGCTCTTGGTTTCCATCAGCGCACACGGGAGGAGAAGGAGGGGCTGTCACAGGAGAACTGTTCAGGGGCACACAGGTGGGGGTCAATCCCCATATTTCCATCCGGCTGAGAATTTGTTTCTTCAGCTGCCTCACTGACTGACCTGAATGGAGTTAACCTTGATTTACACTGGAGAAGGAGAGGGGAGAATTGAGCACAACAAGCTGAATCCTAGAATAGAAAAAGGCCACTGGAGAGGGAGACGGAGTGCAAGGAGGAAAAGCTAACACCATGGCCTCTGTGATTCTGCCTTTGCAGGTCCCTCAGGCAACATAACCATAAACAGTCTCTTCAAAAAATGTGAATATTATGCTCCTTTCTGACAGTTTTTTCCCCAATTTCCTTCTGCCTTTACAAGTAGCTGAAGAAAATAAATATTTAATGACCTATTTCCATATGTTAATGTAGGTTTCTTGGTTAGAACACCACAAATCTCTCTGTGAAAGGCCAACAATAGAATTATAAAGTAATGAGCATTGCAGCAAGGGGAAGTTGGTTGGAGAGGGGAGGGGAGGGGGAAGAACAGAGGCAAGGCTGCAGAACTCAGCCTTGTGTGACATATCTTCATCAGGCGGAAATCATCACTGATTCATTTCAAGCACTCTTTCCATAGCTTACTGGGGAGGAAAGACCCAGAAGGTTTGCTGGTTTACCTTTCATTGGTTCTTTCTGTAGAAGCACAGCAGTTTCCCTCCTCCATGATCTGGCTGGAATGTGTTACCATGATTAGGATCCCCATTCATGTTGTAGCAGTTCAGAGTGAGCCATACTGGGCACCCAGTGTAGTATTTTGGTGGCACCCATAGGGAGAGAAGCCTGTAAATCACATCCTTGCACCACTGTGGACCTCATGCCATCCTGTATGTCCTGGCAAGGCGAGTGCAAAAATCCACACATTTCTGGTGCTGGGCCAAGGCTGCTTCATTAAACAACGCTCATCATGCGGTTGGGGGGTGGATACATAGAGCATCAACCTTGTTCTTCTGAGGTAGAGGTGGGCTGCAGCCCAGGAAATGTGGTAGCGTCTCTGTGCAGAGACAACCTGGGAGTGAAATCTTGGACTGGAAGCACAGTGAATATTTTATACTGCGCTCTCCCTCCCCTCTCTGTCTGATCTCGGCAGCAGTCTCTAGCCAACATAATTCTTTGTGAGTTACTTCCGTTAGCAAAACCTTTCACCCTATGAAGATGTTCTACTTAATTAGTAAAAGTTCAATTTTTTTTTGTCACTGACAGAGCCCCATACATCACCATGTCTGGAGAGTCATTAGCTGTAAAATTAATCAGGGTGGATAACGGCTGAATAGAGTCAGAGCCCTTTGTGTTCCTTCCCACATCTCTGCCTCTAACGTGAGAACCTTTTCAAGAAGGAGAATCCAAAAAGCATGTCCAAATATCCAGGAGACCAGTTTCTAGGGTAGCACTGGAGTCAGGGCAATTCCTGAGCCTGAAGTGGAGGGGGCAATCAGGCAAAAGAAGCCAGAAGACTGCCAACTGTGTTCCACTTTAGTCAGACTCACGAAGAACTCCAGCTGAGGGACTCTAAAAGGATGCTGGATGGCTGAGATTTTCCTTTCACCCTTTGATGTGGGAACACATCAAAGCACCCGCTTGCTCACTTCATGGGCAAGTCTGGTGTATGCTTGGGTTGTGAAAGGAGAGGGATCGGGTCAAACAGAAGGGTTTGCCACATACCATAGCTTGAGGACTGTGTGCCAAGAGAGGGTGTCTGAAGGAAATTCAGGCCTCCAGGAGAAAATAGAACAAGTTGATGACTGAGTTTATAACCCAGCCTGTTTCTGTGGTGCGCTGAAGGAGCCATGACACAGTGCTGTGCTTCCTGACAGATGATCTGCCAGGGTGTTTCTGGCAGCTCCATGTTATAACTCCTTGAGCATTCTTCAGGGCTTATTGTGTGCTAGGAATGAAACCAAGGTGTCTTTGCTCCCCTGCGTTGCACTGGTAAGTTGGTTGCGCAGGATTGCTGCCATCAGTTTTCCACAACCCATCTTGGCTCAACATTGGATTGTTTCCCAACTCTGTACTTATTTCTGCTCAGGAGGTCTCTGCTTTGAGGTGGCTACTACAATTTCCTACAAGCTCACTTATTTCCAAGAGGGTCAGCAGACACAAGTAGACCAAATGAGCAATGGCTTAGCATGGATTTGCAAGTTAGGTTCTTCCCAGTTTTTCTTTATCTTTTCACCAATTTTCTCCCCAGCTACGGAGCCTGGGCTTTTCTCCTGGCATATAGAGCCCATCTGTACCTGCATGCAGGTGGGGAATGTTGCACAATGTTGGATGCTTTATAGGAATCTTTGCACATGTACATTAGCTTAAGAAACTTTTTGTAAGAATAATATAATCCTCTGTTGTTCCTAAATACTGAGCACAGAACACGGTGCGTGTGTCAGTCTCACATCACCTTTTCCTGCTCTGACACTTCTTAAAATTAACAGGGAGATGTTGGTAGCTAGTTGTGATGAAGGTACCGATATTATTTATTTATTTTCTGTTATTATTATTGTAAGTAGTGGTAGCAGCAGCACTAAAGGGCACCTTACAGTTTGATTGCTAGGAAAGAGAAATAATTACAAACAATGCAAGTGACTGCAAGCAAGTTGATACTGTTTATAATGTTGCACAACTGATCACAGGACCTTGTTAAAAAAGAACTCCTCGTGGTACCCTTCATTTTGGTACAGAACAAGATCAGACAGTGAGGAGGAAGGAAATATTTTGCCTGCGCAAAAATACGTCTTCCCACTTTGTAATTTTCCTCCTCAGAAAATGTCTGAGAAGCAGCCATCCCGGGAGTGACTTGCCGGGGCTGCTGCGCTGGCTTCAGGACTCGCCCGTTCTCTGCTGCCTCTGCCGATGCCAATAACGCTGTAGCGTTCTGGAGCCTTCTTTGACTAACAAGTGGCTCAAGGCCGCGAGCTCTGCGCTCACACTCCTGTCGAGTGTAGTTAAGTGAGTGTCTTAACAAATGGAAAGTGATTTCTCTGCCACATCCCTTCTGGGTACAAGTCCCACCCAGCCAGCATCACAAATGCTGAGGCTGTGTCCCTAAGAGTGAAGCATGTGCATCTCGGCAAACGGTTTTGTCCTTGGTGTCTGATTGATTTATAAAGCTCGTATTCAGTGTGCTTGTGAAGGGATAAAACAGAATAAAATGAGGCCTCATGGCTCAAAACTCAGTATGATTCCTTGCAGTAGGATATCCTTTAGGCACAGTGTCTCTGCAAAGCTGCAGAGTTTTTCTTGTTGCTTTCCTGGGCAAAGCACGGGGGTAAAACAAATGCTTGGTATTCACCTAAGCCAACTCATATTATGCATTTTTTTCCCCCTTTATCATCCCTTGTGAAAATAAAAGGAAAGGGGAATGTCTCTTAGGCTCAGTTGAAAAGTTCTGTTTTCCACTAAGCATAAAAATTCTTTTTATCTTTGGGAATCCTTAAGCTTAAGACAAATACAATTTGGATAACAGAAAACCATGTTTTCTTTTGAAGAGAGTCCTCATTTCTAAAATGCCAAAATGGGATATTACCTTTCTTATTTGCTTTTGTTTCCAGATTAGCTATCTGAGGGAGTCAAAACAAATTTGTGAAAAGCTTTCTGTGCCCTGAAATTACCTTTTCAGCAAACAAAAAATTGACCTCTATCATTATACCCAGCTATAGTTATTAGGATTTGTTTCAGGCTTTTCCTAAGCCCGTTTTCCCCTTAAGCTTTTATTAGCAAGGACCGAAAATCTCAACCTCCGAACAATGCGGACTTTGTGATGGCTTGGCAATGTCTGTGGTGTGCAGGACCCTAAGGAGTGGGCTGTTGGTGTATTGATAATTTACATATACAGGCAGAAAGATGCCCCAATCCCACATCAAGATCTCATCTTTAATGCACTTAACAGGCAGACCATTAGACATTCACACCTGGCACAAACCATCAGCCCTGATTTAAACAGAAGAATTAAAAGGTATTGATTCAGGATTATGGACAGGTAAAGACACCATCACGCTGTTTGTTTTGTGCTTGATGTTCAGTAAATGAACTAATTTATAGATGGGATTAGTGTGATCTGCATAACAGAGGTCAGGAAGAGAAAGCAGTACCCTGAACCACATGAACCAGAGACTGGATTAGGATTTAGAAGAAGGAAAATAAAAAAGAAGGAAATATAGGTGCTCTACCTGAAAGACAAGATGTAAATTGGTCTGAATTTTAGTGTAATGAGGAAAAGAAGAGTTATTCTCTCAAGAGCCTGTTCTATGTGAACCTATGCTGCTTTGCTCTGAATTCTTGTGAGAATAAATACACAACCTCATGCTGTCAGTTTGAGATCAGATAGATGGAGAGAAGGTTCAGGTACAGAGCTGTAACTTGCTTCCCCTCTTGCTTCCATAAATTAGCCTCAAATATCCCCGGTGTGCAAGTTTTACTAATCTGGAATTCTCAGTATAACATCTTTCTCCCAAAAGTGCCCCATTGCCACTTGGTCCTTGGGGTAGTCACCAATTTTCTCCTGTGAATGAAAATCTAGCAGGGTGTTGTTCGATATTTACTTGGAGAGCTGAATAGAACATTTTGAAAATGTCTACATCTCAGTGGAAAAAAAAAAAGTGAGGTTTACATATACGTGTACAAAAAACACAGTGAGATGATTTACAGATTCTCTTCCTTTCTCCCACTCATTTACAATCAGTGCCACTCTCGGGGAGGGGAAACCTGCAGTGTTTGCTCTAAGAGATCTTGGCAGCCTAAGATACAGTGGTCATGGGGGCTTAAAAACCAGCCTGTGCCTCAGGAGACACATTTCAAACCCCCCTTGTGATGGCAGCCCCTGTGACTTCAGGTAAACCCTTCCTCTGCAGCTCTTGGTTTTTCATTTCCCATCCCATTTGTTCCCTGTGGAGTAAACACCTTAGGATAGGGACCATCTCTTCGGTCACCGATCCACAGTGCTAAGTGAGGCATTTTGGGGTGGTCACACAAAGCAGCCTTGATCTCAAGAGAGGTATAATGGTGCAAATATGATACTGGTAAGGAAAGCAAAGGCTTTCCATCCCCCTTTCTCTTGTCTGACGCCAAGATAGGAGTAAGCTAGTGTCCATAAGAGGCTTGAAAAACAAATCACTTTTGTGTTTGTTAAATGCCACACTTCACGCACTACAAAATAGGCAGGCAAATATGAGGACTGGCTCAGCTAATTAAGATCCAAAGCAGGAAGCAAAATGGGTGCTAGAGAAACTTCCCCAGGAAAACTAGAATAACTCAGCCAGTTATTAAACTCTATTAAGCCAAATAAATGTCAGCAAAGGATGATTTCAGGATGAGAAGTCCCTCTTTGCTCTATCTCACAGCCCAGCATCATGCAGATACCGCAGAGAGGGGCATCAGGTTTTTCCAAGTGTTTTCCATCTTTGTTGCAGCATCTGCCCCAGGCACAGAGTACCCAGACAATTTGATCCAATTTGTTATCAAGATGCATCAGACTTCTCCACAGTCTCTTTAGTCTCCCAGGTTCCAGGATGAAAACCTCTAAGTGCAATACTAGAGCAAAAATGTCTCCAAGGCACTCAGGTTAGGACGAATGTGCTTTAAAAGCATCTGTTAACTCTGTATCTCTTTTCACAATAAAAATTACTTCACACACTGTTTGCAATCACCGTTTATAGGGCTTCAGTACTTTGGTGGATGGAAAGAAGGAAGCCTGGAGCATGCAGAGGGAAGGTAGTGCATAGCACTGTGCATAACCCATTTTGTAGTAATCAATTAATTTGATGGTCTTTTCAGACTTTTCCCTATAGAGTGATGTCTGTGCAAAAGTATGGGCCTGTGGTTTTCAAAGCATCACCCATCCCTTGCCTGCTCACAAAACATAGACCAGGATTCCTGGGAGGATTTGCTTCTGGTGCATCGGCCACAGAAGACTTGCCAAATGTGCACTTGTCGGATGGGCTGCCTCCCCATCCCACCTTGAGTTTTCCAGCTGGCTCTGCCCACTTCATGGTGGACCTGAGGTCTCAGGGGTGATGTGGAGCTGTAACCCTCGAGGAATGAATGAGGGACATTCAACCCACAGGGCAATGTGAGGAAGGAAAACAACCGGATCAGCTAGGTGGTCTGGTGCCCCAGCTCTCTCTGAAGGCCTGTCCTTCAGCAAGCAAATGTCTCCCTGCACATCACCCGCCAAGGCTCATTGGGGAGTCACTATTTCCTGCTCCAAATATTTTTGAGTGCCTTTTGTTGCTCATTCCTTGCCCCACAAAAAAAAAACCACCCCAAAATGCCTAAGTGCTCTTTTCGTCTTTCTTCACTATTGTCACTATTTTTCCCATTTCCCCCTTGTCATGCACAACCAAAAATAAATAAATAAAAGCCATCTTAATTATACATGAGCATATGAACAGCACAAAGGAGCCATTAACATAATCAGCAAAAAGCACTAATTCAAACAATCTTTCCCAGGGCTCTTCATGGCCTGTGATGTTGGAACAGCCGCTGTCGAGAGGAGCTCGGGAGTGGGGCTGCCTCTCCAAGCCATCTCTCACCCCATCCACTGCAACCCCTGCACCCCTTGGCCGCCCCACACCGTGAGTCTCCCTGGCATCCCAGGTTGGCCTGGGCTCTCAAGGCCAAGGGTAGCCCTTGCCCTCCTCCTGCCTCTCCCTGGGCTCCCTCTGCACCCTCACCCTCCCGCAGATGCAGGATGCTCGGGGTGGAATGGGTATCTCCTGCCAGTTGGCGGGTGGAGGGAGCGGGCTGGATGCGGCGGGGGTTGAACTGTTGCCATTGGAGATGGCAACAGATGCTTCCTGGTGGAGGCTGTGCTGGCTAATTTGGGGCTTTGTGGTTTGAGACAGAATCCCAATTATTTCCAATTAGGAGACTGTAGTGACAGCTGCTCTGAACAAGGCCCTCTCTTGCGGCTGAGAAGTCTGCCTCCACTTTTAGCTGGGTTTGGATCCCTGCATTTCTAGCATAAGGCTCTCAGCCTTTTTTTTTCCCATAACCTTTTTTTCTTCCACCTCTTGCTAAGCGATTCTTCCTCTCTCCCACACAACGCCACCTCTCATGAGGAATTTGGCAGTGGAATCATTCTTATCTCCTTTCCCCAAATCCATTCATTTTCTCCTCTCTATATGCAGGATTTAATTTTCCTGTTGAGTTGTCCAGCTCCCCCTCTTCCCAGTTCCCCCATTACCTCTGCCTGCCCTGTGATGTATGGATCATGTCAGGCAGTTTTGGTCTGACCCAGCCAGCCAAAATCAGAGGAAAACCCTATTTTATTTTGCCTGGGGAGAATTCATCACCAAAGGTGTCTCATTTAGGGAAATTAAGGATGAAGGGAAGCAAGAGCTAGACATTTATTCTGATTTAGCTTTAAAAATATATCTTTCTACTGCTGTGTTTAAAGCTGATATTTTCTCTCCACTTTTCTCTTCTCTCTCTCTTGTCCAGCTGCATCACACAGCCTAGAGACAAAATTCAGGAGAAAGGGGCTTAGGGCCCGTTGCTGGCTTGAAAATGCCTGTTGTGCTAGAGAAGTGAATAGGACAAGGAGGAGATGTTGAACAAGACATGTTTCTCTCCATTTTGTCTCCTAACTACTCATCAGAGCCAAATCTAATCCTAAAAATACAAACTAGACAAATCCTTTGGAAGGAGAAGGGGGAATTTGCAAGTGCTGGCTTTATTTATGATTCAGCTAAATCCTTGTTTGTTTGGATATCGAGCGTATTGAATCACAGCAGGGCTAAGCAAACCAGCAGCAAACCCTGAAGTGCGCAGTGCAGAGTCCTGGCGAGTCTCTTCCAGAGGCAGCGGTTCAGAGCCTGCTAGTTCTGCCCCCCCGGAGCTGAGGGATAGGGATCTTTCCTGATCTCTGTGTTCTATCTCCCTGTCCAAGATGCAGTGAAAAGCTCATGGTCTCTTTAAGGAGTATTTCCAGCAGGTGCTTTGTCTTATAGGGGAAGGTGCCCTTTGGCAAGACCAAATCCATCCCAAGTTCGCACTGTGAGCGCTGAGCAGCTTCAGGACAGCTTCAGGGCAGCTGTAGGGCAGATCTGCAATCAGAATTTCTTTCTCCAGTATAGGAAACCCACAGCTGGAAGGAGACCAGAGGACCTCTCTCAAGAAACTGTTGTCCTCTAAATGTGCTTGTACCCAGAGGTGACAGGGTGGGGAAGCTGGGGACACTACCCATGCTGAGAAAGTGATACCAAGAAAACGTCAGGTCCTACCTTAATATGAGTGATGTAAAATGTGGTGCTGGGCTGAGCAAAAAACCTCAGCTGTACCAAGGAGAAACACAACTTTAAAACCTCTGCTGGTGTCAAATTCACTGACAGTGACAAGAGTTTTGACAGCAGCTCTTGGCCCATAGTATTTTCCTTGATCCTCACTTGGCTATGGTCTTCATCATGCTTTCCATTTTATATGGGATCCAAGAGGAAAGTTTTTAACCCAGAAAATATTTCAGTGCATTGCAAAGCACTGAATCAATGCAGTATTTGGATGACGGTGTTGTCTATTAATCCATGTGGAGCACTTAAATGCTACAGAAGATAAGTGCTTTGTAAATACAGATAAATAGATTAGATTAGACCTTGACAGTGGTTCATGCAAAAGGCATTTTTATGTGCAAAAATAGTAACATTGAGGAGAAATAGCTATTATTTGAAACCTTGGGCTAAAGCTTCCATAATTGATATTGTTGGAGGAAGGAGGAAGCTAATGGAGAAGAGCTGCCGTGACTGCCCTTTTGTCATTAATTCTTCCAGCAACTGAAGTGACATTACCCAGCTCCCATTTAGGCCTCAAAGCAAGTGGCCACAATTTTCAAGAGAGCAGATCTCAATGAGTACCGAGTCCTTTCAAAACTCTTCTTGGAAGTGCTATAATGGTGGGGACTAGGGAAGGAGACTGCATTTGAAAACCTGCCCTCTCTTTTACATCCTGACTACTTGGAAAGACGGACCATGGCATAGCTCAGAGAGCAGCCCAGGGAACGGCCACTAGCCGTGGATCTGGACGGTGGAGATCTCCTCAGTAATTTCAGAGACAGTGGGAGGAGAAGGATATGAGATTCCTGTTATTATCAGTGTGACCAGGGCTGAGCACAACTTGAGTTTAACTAACCGGTACCTATTCCAGCCCATTCAGGTACAGGATCCCAGCACAAGAGAGGTTCCTCCAATGATGAAGGTTCACATATTTCTAAGCTATGCAGCTCTGGTGTACTGCAAATGAAGGCAGACTCTGCATCTTAATTTATCCACACAAAAATAAAAGATAGGAAAGCAGAAAATAAACATCTGAGTGATCTAGGAAATCCTGAAACAAACAGCACTTTTGTTCCTCAAACAAATCACAATTAAGTAACAACATTACTCCCTCAGCACCGCTTGTTCCCATTGCATAAGGTACAAAACCCAAGTGCTTAAAAGCCAGGAGATAAATAATTAAAAACATTATACATCTTTTATTGCATGCATAAACATACAAAGGATGAAATTTTGACCCATCTGAAGGCAATGTCAAAGTTCTTCTTGACTTTAGATGAACTTGGATATTAGCTAAATTGTTTTGTCCAACACAGTGAAACGTGTGTCATAAAGCACCTCAACAATAGTAATTCTGACTGGAGAGATACTTTTCTATGATCTCTTCTAGAATTTGAACAAAACCTTTTTAAAAAATATGAAACACATCTACGAAAAGAATGTTGATTTGAAGAACAACAATTTAATGGAAATAAATACTTTTTTTAATATAAAAATGGGCACATATTCACCTATTACAAATGTAGTATTATCCAATAATAACGGTACTTGGAAATACTTCAACTAACTAATCATATTTGCCACTTATGTATATTTCTTAAAAGAAAATATTTGCAGACTGAATTCAATTAAATAAAAATATCACATAAAAGACAGGAAACAAAAAAGAAAACAATCCACAGGTTAAGCGCGAGGGTGTTTTGCCAAAATAAAAAGTCCACTTCTTTGTACTCAACTTAAAACTGTATATTTATTATGTGGACAGTATAGGGTTTCAGGAGTCCTTAATCATTCATTTCCTTGCTTTTAAGTGTGAGGGTTTTGCAAATGATGTGATAAGTAAGTACAGTGTTGTCACTTAGCAACCTTAACTTGTTTCTGAAGTGAGTTGTTTGTTTCTATAATAAATGAGACACTCAGATACCATGGTGATGAGCATAGGAGACCTTGTATGCTCACACGGAGTGTTATCTTGATAAATATGATATTGCTCAGAGGGATAAGGTCCCCACAACAGAGAAGTAGCTCTTTGCTCTTGTGCACAGCACAGAAACATGGTCACTGGCTGTCTGTGCTGCCTTATGCGGAGCACCCAAAAGCTGTTTTGAAGACAAGACTCATCGTTGTTTCTGGCAGGGAACCTGCAATATTGGCCTCAGTAATGGCTGGAGGTCACCTCTACAGAGTCCAAGATCCTAGCTGTCCACCTATGCTGTTGAAGGGTTTGCAGCCAGGTCTCAGATGGTCTCATTGTTATCACCAGCCCTTAGCGTGGAGCTTACTCTTTGCATCCAGTTCCACACTCCGAAAACACCGTCTTTTCATCTCCAGGCAGCTCTGCTAGAACTGCACTGGGCCTTCCGTTGTCCCCTAATTACTCCTTTATGCACTTCTTCTGATGTAACACAGCTATAAAGCCAGCTTAACCAGCGGGAGGAAGATTGCTGGCCTCTCGGAAGCCTGCTGTGATAAAGAACCTCTGGTATGGTTCCTGTAGATGGGAACTGATGCCGAACCTTAAGGGCTGTGTCTGGGGAAAAAAAGGAAAAATACAAATAGTATAGCTGAGGCAGAACTCCCTCCCTCAAATTTGCGCTTCTGTGAGTAAATTAAAGCACAGGGGTTAATAACAAATGTCAAAATTAAGTTCTAGACAACTGTTCCATCCTAAAACTGCATTTACTGCACAAGACTGGTAAATCCCTGGACATAGTTGGTCTTCCTTGAGCTCACTTGATTTTTTTTCAAATTTCTCTTCCCTCACTCCTTTTCTGCATTTCCTGACTTTACACACAATGTATTTGTGTTGGTGTTGCTGATCCTCGAGTTGAATTTAATCTTTCAAAGAAGGATGAACCACGTGAACTTTCTTTTGGTTTTAGAAATCACATCCATATTCATAATCCATTAATCATGTTTGATAAATCAGAATTCATTGTGAAACACACTAACCCTTCATGTTGCTTTAGTTTTTAATCTTGTAGAAGAAGCAATCATCTATGCAACGTATTGGAAAGGGGTTGGGCTGGGCTGTCTCGGGTGCCTCGTTGAGTCAGCTTCCTTGTTTGTACAACGCAGCTTCTGCTCCAGCATCAGAGCTATCACCTAAAATGACAATTAAGTCTTCAGCGCTCAGTAGCGAGAGGAATCTTCACAGTGTGAATCAAACACCATCTTCTCAGCGATGCTGGCCTGACTCTGCAGCGTGTCTAGACGAGCAGCTCTGAGCTCTCTCCCTATTTCAGTGATGCAGCCATTCTGAAACCTCAGGGTCTTATTCTTGTGAGTCAGGAATGGCAAGCATCTCACCTGCAGCCTAAGAATGAACAGAGAGATGACTGTTTGCAGAGATCAGTAGGGTCTGTTATTACGCAGTTACTTGTTTAACCTGGGTATAGTTTGTGGATAAGAGTGAAAATGTGGTATTTCTGCCCATCAGTCATCTGCTCGTGAGCATGCACATTTGGAATCTGTTTGCAAAATGGTTGGGTTTTTTTTTTTTTTGTCAACATTTAGATAAGCACAAGATGAGCTACATCACTTTTTTTTTTTTTTTT